>JADLZK010013298.1:0-101139 GCA_015847255.1 Hyparrhenia diplandra
AATTCCATCGACAATCTCTATGTCGATCTACATTATCAAAAACAAGCTTTTAACGACACGAAAGGTACATAGGAAATTAGGGTGGAAAGGTTAGATGATGGTAGGATCAATTACATTGCGTTCCCAACCGTTAATATATGTTTACGCATGTGACATTGGGATTTGCCAAGGCTGATTTCAGCGTGAACTCAAAACAAAAGAGAAGCTTCCAATCCGGTTATAGAATCGAGCTAGACTTTTTGGCGGTTGTGGAATCAAGTGCCTCACCGAGAGAGCCTAAATTTGAACAAGTGGACCAATAGAGTGTTTTTCTAAGAATCACTTGTCATAGGCCTCAAAGTAGCACTTGTTTAGAGTGAAATCTTGGAATTCCATCAAAAATCTCTATATCGACCTCGTGCAGAAACAAGAAGGGAGCGATCACGAAAGGTACATAGCAAGTTAGGGTGGATAGGTTAGATGATGGTTGGATCAATTACATTGCGTTACCCAACCGTTAATATATGTTTTCGGATGTGACATTAGGGGCCGGTATGCCGGGCCGATGTCAGCCCGAACTTCAAAAAAAAAGAAGTGTCTAATCCGCTATAGAATGAGTTAGACTTTTTGATTGTTGTTGAATCAAAGTGCCTCACCGAGAGAGCCTAAATTTCAACAAGTGGACCATTAGAGAGTTTTTCAAAAGAATCACTTGTCATAGGCCTCAAAGTAGCACTTGTTTAAGAGTGAAATCTTACAATTCCATCGACAATCACGGTAATTAGATCTACGTCTGAAACAAGATGGGGAGCGACATGAAAGGTACATAGGAAGTTAGGGTGGATAGGTTAGATGATGGTAGGATCAATTACATTGCGTTCCTAACCGTTAAAAATATGTTTTACGCATGTGCCATTAGGAATTTTTCCTTGCTGATTTCAGCGTGAACTCAAAACAAAAAGAAGCTTCCAATCGGTTATAGAATCGAGCTAGACTTTTTGCGGTTTGTGGAATCAAGTGCCTCACCGAGAGAGCCTAAATTTGAACAAGTGGACCAATAGAGTGTTTTTCTAGAATCACTTGTCATAGGCCTCAAAGTAGCACTTGTTTAGAGTGAAATCTTGGAATTCCATCGAAAATCTCTATATATCGATCTAAATCAAACAACATGAAGGGAACGACACGAAAGGTACATAGGAAGTTAGGGTGGATAGGTTAGATGATGGTAGTATCAATTACATTCGTTCCCCAGCGTTAATATATGTTTACGCATGTGACATTAGGGGGTACTGCTGGATTTCAAGCGTGAACTCAAAACAAAGAAGATTTCAATCCGGTTATAGAATCGGAGCTAGACTTCTTGGAGGTTGTGGAATCAAGTGCCTCACGAAGAGCCTAAATTTGAACAAGTGGACCAATAGAGTGTTTTCTAAGAATCACTTGTCATAGGCCTCAAAGTAGCACTTGTTTAGAGTGAAATCTTGGGAATTCCACCGAAATCTTTGTGTTGACTGCGTCAAAGAAACAAGAAAGGAGCGACACGAAAGTTACATAGGAAGTTAGGGTGGATAGGTTAGATGATGGTAAGATCAATTACATTGCGTTCCCCAACCGTTAATATATGTTTCTGGAGGTGACAATATGGGGGCGGCGCCGATTTCATTGCGAACTCAAAACAAAAAGATAAATTTCCAATCCGGTTATAGAATCGAGCTAGACTTTTTTCGTGGTTGTGGAATCAAATGCCTCACCCTAGAGAACCTAAATTTGAACAAGTGGACCATTAGAGCGTTTTTCTAAGAATCACTTGTCATAGGCCTCAAAGTAGCACTTGTTTAGAGTGAAATCTTAGAATTCCATCGACAATCTCTATGTCGATCTACGTACCGAAACAAGAAGGGGAACGACACGAAAGGTACATAGGAAGTTAGGGTGGATAGGTTAGATGATGGTAGGATCAATTACATTGCGTTCCCCAACCGTTAATATATGTTTTCGCATGTGACATTAGGGATCGCCGGCGCTGATTTCGGCGTGAACTCAAAACAAAGAGAAGTTTCCAATCCGGTTATAGAATCGAGCTAGACTTTTTCGCGGTTTGTGGAATCAAGTGCCTCACCCGAGAGCCTAAATTTGAACAAGTGGACCATTAGAGAGTTTTTTCCTAAGAATCACTTGTCATAGGCCTCAAAGTAGCACTTGTTTAGAGTGAAATCTTGGAATTCCATCAAAAATCTCTATGTCGATCTATGTACCGAAACATGAAGGGGAACGACCTAAAGGTACATAGGAAGTTAGGGTGGATAGGTTAGATGATGGTAGGATCATTACATTCGCGTTCCCCAACCGTTAATATATATTTTCGCATGTGACATTAGAGATTGCTCGCGCTGATTTCAAGTGTGAACTCAAAACAAAGAGAAATTTCCAATCAGGTTATAGAATCGAGCTAGACTTTTTCGCGGTTGTGGAATCAAGTGCCTCACCTGAGAGAGCCTAAATTTGAACAAGTGGACCAATAGAGTGTTTTTCTAAGAATCACTTGTCATAGGCCTCAAAGTAGCACTTGTTTAGAGTGAAATCTTTGAATTCCATCGACAATCTCTATGTCGATCTACGCACGAAACAAGAAAGGAACGACACGTAAAGGCACATAGGAAGTTAGGGTGGATAGGTTAGATGATGGTAGGATCAATTACATTGCGTTCCCCAACCGTTAATATATGTTTCTCGCATGTGACATTAGGATCGCCGCGCTGATTTCAGCGGTGAACTCAAAACAAAGAGAAGTGTCTAATCCGGCTATAGAATCGAGCTAGACTTTTTCGCGGTTGTTGAATCAAGTGCCCCACCGAAAGAGCCTAAATTTGAACAAGTGGACCATTAGATAGTTTTTCTATGAATCACTTGTCATAGGCCTCAAAGTAGCACTTGTTTAGAGGAAATCTTAGAATTCCATCAACAATTTCTATGTCGATCTACGACAAAAAACAAGAAGGGAACGACACGAAAGGTACATAGGAAGTTAGGGTGGATAGGTTAGATGATGGTAGGATCAACTACATTGCGTTCCCCAACTATTAATATATGTTTTGGATGTGACATTAGGGGACAGTACCGGCGCTTGATTTTCAGCGCGAACTCAAAAAACAAAGAGAGGTGTCCAATCCGGTTATTGAAACGAGCTAGACTTTTTCAAGGGTTGTGGAATCAAGTGCCTCACCCGAGAGAGAGCCTAAATTTGAACAAGTGGACCATTAGAGAGTGTTTCTAAGAATCACTTGTCATAGGCCTCAAAAGTAGCACTTATTTAGAGGAAATCTTGGAATTCCAACGAAAATCTTTGTATGTCGACCTAATGCAGAAACAAGAAGGGAGACGATACGAAATGTACATAGAAAGTTAGGGTGGATAGGTTAGATGATGGTTGGATCAATTACATTGCGTTACCCAACCGTTAATATATATGTTTCGATGTGACATTAGGGACGCAAATGTCGCTGATTTTAGCGAACTCAAAACAAAGAGAAGTGTCTAATCAGGCTATAGAATCGAAGCTACACTTTTTCGCGGTTGTTGAATCAAGTGCCTCACCCGAGAGAGCCTAAATTTGAACAAGTGGACCAATAGAGTGTTTTTCTAAGAATCACTTGTCATAGGCCTCAAAGTAGCACTTGTTTAGAGTGAAATCTTAGAATTCCATCGACAATCTCTATGTCGATCTACGCATCAAAATAAGAAGGGAACGACACGAAAGGCACATAGGAAGTTAGGGTGGATAGGTTAGATGATGGTAGGATCAATTACATTGCGTTCCCCAACCGTTAATATATGTTTCCTCGCATGTGACATTAGATCGGTTTTCGCGCTGATTTCGGCGTGAACTCAAAACAAAAGAGAAGTGTCTAATCCGGCTATAGAATCGAGCTAGACTTTTCGCGGTTGTTGAATCAAGTGCCCCACCCGAAAGAGCCTAAATTTGAACAAGTGGACCATTAGATAGTTTTTCTATGAATCACTTGTCATAGGCCTCAAAGTAGCACTTGTTTAGAGTGAAATCTTAGAATTCCATCAACAATTTCTATGTCGATCTACGTGCATCAAACAAGAAGGGAATCCATACGAAAGGTACATAGGAAGTTAGGGTGGATAGGTTAGATGATGGTAGGATCAACTACATTGCGTTCCCCAACTATTAATATATGTTTCTGGATGTGACATTAGGGACAGCTGGCGCTGATTTCAGCGCTTTAACTCAAAACAAAGAGAGGTGTCCAATCCGGCTATTGAAACGAGCTAGACTTTTTCGCGGTTGTGGAATCAAGTGCCTCACCCGAGAGAGCCTAAATTTGAACAAGTGGACCATTAGAGAGTGTTTCTAAGAATCACTTGTCATAGGCCTCAAAGTAGCACTTATTTAGAGTGAAATCTTGGAATTCCAACGAAAATCTTTGTGTCGACCTACGTACCGAAACAAGAAGGAGACGATACGAAAATGTACATAGAAAGTTAGGGGTGGATAGGTTAGATGATGGTTGGATCAATTACATTGCGTTACCCAACCGTTAATATATGTTTCTGGATGTGACATTAGGGGCAAATTGTCGCTGATTTTAGCCGAACTCAAAACAAAGAGAAGTGTCTAATCCGGCTATAGAATCGAGCTACACTTTTTTCGCGGTTGTTGAATCAAGTGCCTCACCCGAGAGAGCCTAAATTTGAACAAGTGGACCATTAGAGAGTTTTTCTAAGAATCACTTGTCATAGGCCTCGAAGTAGCACTTGTTTAGAGTGAAATCTTAGAATTCCATCAATAATCTCTATGTCGATCTAATGCATCAAAACAAGAAGGGGAACGACCGAAAGGTACATAGGAAGTTAGGGTGGATAGGTTAGATGATGGTAGGATCAATTACATTGCGTTAGCCAACCGTTAAAATATGTTTTTACGCATGTGACATTAGGGGACGCCGCTGCGCTGATTTCAGCGTGAACTCAAAACAAAGAGAAGTTTCCAATCCGGTTATAGAATCGAAGCTAGACTTTTTCGGGTTGTGGAATCAAGTGCCTCACCCGAGAGAGCCTAAATTTGAACAAGTGGACCATTAGAGAGTTTTCCTAAGAATCACTTGTCATAGGCCTTAAAGTAACACTTGTTTAGAGTGAAATCTTGGAATTCCATCGAAAATCTCTACAGGTTCGACCTACGTGCGAAACAAGAAGGGAGCGACACGAAAGTTACATAGGAAGTTAGGGTGGATAGGTTAGATGATGGTAAGATCAATTACATTGCGTTCCCCAACCGTTAATATATGTTTCTAGAGGTCACAATAGGGATCGGCCGGGCGCTGATTTCAGCGAACTCAAAACAAAGAGAAATTTCCAATCCGGTTATAGAATCGAAGCTAGACTTTTTTGGCGGTTGTGGAATCAAATGCCTCACCCTAGAGAACCTAAAATTTTAACAAGTGGACCATTAGAGAGTTTTTCTATGAATCACTTGTCATAGGCCTCAAAGTAGCACTTGTTTAGAGTGAAATCTTAGAATTCCATCGACAATCTCTATGACGATCTACGCATCAAAACAAGGAGAAAGCGATTAACGAAAGGTACATAGGAAGTTAGGGTGGATAGGTTAGATGATGGTAGGATCAACTACATTGCGTTCCCCAACCGTTAATATATGTTTTACGGATGTGACATTAGGGGACGGGCGCTGATTTCAGCGCGAACTCAAAACAAAAGAGAGGTGTCCAATCCGGCTATAGAATCGAGCTAGACTTTTTCGCGGTTGTGGAATCAAGTGCCTCACCCGAGAGAGCCTAAATTTGAACAAGGGGACCATTAGAGAGTTTTTCTAAGAATCACTTGTCATAGGCCTCAAAGTAGCACTTGTTTAGAGTGAAATCTTGGAATTCCATCACCTACGTACCGAAACAAGAAGGGGAACGATCACGAAAGTTACATAGGAAGTTAGGGTGGATAGGTTAGATGATGGTAAGATCAATTACATTGCGTTCCCCAACCGTTAATATATGTTTTAGGAGGTGACAACGGGACGGCCGGGCGCTGATTTCAGCGAACTCAACACAAAGATAAATTTCCAATCCGGTTATAGAATCGAGCTAGACTTTTTCGCGGATGTGGAATCAAATGCCTCACCCTAGAGAACCTAAATTTGAACAAGTGGACCATTAGAGAGTTTTCCTAAGAATCACTTGTCATAGGCCTCAAAGTAGCACTTGTTTAGAGTGAAATCTTGGAATTCCATCGAAAATCTCTATAATAGACCTACGTACGAAACAAGAAGGGGAACGATACGAATGGTACATAGGAAGTTAAGGTGGATAGGTTAGATGATGGTTGGATCAATTACATTGCGTTACCCTTGATTAATATATGTTTCTCGCATGTGACATTAGGGATCGCTTTCGCTGATTTCAGCGTGAACTCAAAACAAAGAGAAGTTTCCCATCCGGTTATAGAATCGAGCTAGACTTTTTTTTCCGTTGTGGAATCAAGTGCCTCACCCGAGAGAGCCTAAATTTGAACAAGTGGACCAATAAAGTGTTTTTCTAAGAATCACTTGTCATAGGCCTCAAAGTAGCAATTGTTTAGAGTGAAATCTTAGAATTCCATCGACAATGTCTATGTCGATCTACGTATGTCGAACAAGAAGGGGAACGACACCTAAAAGGTACATAGGAAGTTAGGGTGGATAGGTTAGATGATGGTAGGGTCAATCACATTGCGTTCCCCAACCGTTAAAATATGTTTTACTGCATGGGACATTAGGGACTGCTCGCAAGCAGATTTCAGCGTGAACTCAAAACAAAGAGAAGTTTCCAATCCAGGTTATAGAATCGAGCTAGACTTTTTCGCGGTTGTGGAATCAAGTGCCTCACCCGAGAGAGCCTAAATTTGAACAAGTGGACCAATAAAGTGTTTTTCTAAGAATCACTTGTCATAGGCCTCAAAGTAGCACTTCTTTAGAGTGAAATCTTAGAATTCCATCGACAAATGTCTATGTCGATCTAACGTCTCGAAACAAGAAGGGGAGCGACACGAAAGGTACATAGGAAGTTAGGGTGGATAGGTTAGATGATGGTAGGGTCAATCACATTGCGTTCCCCAACCGTTAAAATATGTTTCTCGCATGGGACATTAGGATCGCTCTCGCAGATTTCAGCGTGAACTCAAAACAAAGAGAAGTTTCCAATCCGGTTATAGAATCGAGCTAGACTTTTCGCGGTTGTGGAATCAAGTGCCTCACCCGAGAGCCTAAATTTGAACAAGTGGACCAATAGAGTGTTTTTCTAAGAATCACTTGTCATAGGCCTCAAAGTAGCACTTCTATAGAGTGAAATCTTAGAATTCCATCAAAAATCTCTATGTCGACCTACGTGCGAAACAAGAAGGGGAACGATACGAAAAAGGCACATAGGAAGTTAGGGTGGATAGGTTAGATGATGGTAGGATCAATTACATTGCGTTCCCCAACCGTTAAAATATGTTTTACGCATGTGACGTTAGGGATGCCGCGCTGATTCAGCGTGAACTCAAAACAAAGAGAAGTTTCCAATCCGGTTATAGAATCGAGCTAGACTTTTTTGGGTTGTGGAATCAAGTGCCTCACCCGAGAGAGCCTAAATTTGAACAAGTGGACCAATAGAGTGTTTTTCTAAGAATCACTTGTCATAGGCCTCAAAGTAGCAATTGTTTAGAGTGAAATCTTGGAATTCCATCGAAAATCTCTATGTCGACTTACATACGAGAAACAAGAATTGGAACGACATGAAAGGTACATAGGAAGTTAGGGTGGATAGATTAGATGATGGTAGGATCAATTACATTGCGTTACCCCAACAGTTAATATATGTTTACGCATGTCACATTAGGGACTTTCGCTGATTTCAGCGTGCACTCAAAACAAAGAGAAGTTTCCAATCCGGTTATAGAATCGAGCTAGACTTTTTCACGGTTGTGGAATCAAGTGCCTCACCCTAGAGAACCTAAATTTGAACAAGTGGACCATTAGAGAGTTTTTCTAAGAATCACTTGTCATAGGTCTCAAAGTAGCACTTGTTTAGAGTGAAATCTTGGAATTCCATCGAAAATCTCTATGTCGACCTACGTAAATCGAAACAAGAAGGGGAAGCGACACGAAAGGTACATAGGAAGTTAGGGTGGATAGGTTAGATGATGGTAGGATCAATTACATTCGTTACCCAACGATTAATATATGTTTCTGCATGTGACATTAGGGACTTGCGCTGATTTCAGCGTGAACTCAAAACAAAAGAAGTTTCCAATCCGGTTATAGAATCGAGCTAGACTTTTTTGCGGTTGTGGAATCAAATGCCTCACCCTAGAGAACCTAAATTTGAACAAGTGGACTATTAGAGAGTTTTCCTAAGAATCACTTGTCATAGGCCTCAAAGTAGCACTTGTTTAGAGTGAAATCTTGGAATTCCATCGAAAATCTCTATGTCGACCTACGTACCGAAACAAGAAGGGGAACTATACGAAAGGTACATAGGAAGTTAAGGTGGATAGGTTAGATGATGGTTGGATCAATTACATTGCGTTACCCAACAGTTAATATATGTTTTACGCATGTGACATTAGGGGGCATAAAGCGCTGATTTCAGCGTGAACTTAAAACAAAGACATGTTTCCAATCGGGTTAAAGAATCGAGCTAGACTTTTTCGCGGTTGTGGAATCAAGTGCCTCACCCGAGACAGCCTAAATTTGAACAAGTGGACCATTAGAGAGTTTTCCTAAGAATCACTTGTCATAGGCCTCAAAGTAGCACTTGTTTAGAGTGAAATCTTAGAATTCCATCGACAATCTCAATGTCGATCTACGTCCAAAAAAACAAGAAGGGAAACGACACGAAAGGTACATAGGAAGTTAGGGTGGATAGGTTAGATGATGGTAGGGTCAATCACATTGCGTTCCCCAACCGTTAAAATATGTTTTACGCATGTGACATTAGGGACTGCTCGCGCTGATTTCAGCGTGAACTCAAAACAAAGAGAAGTTTCCAATCCGGTTATAGAATCGAGCTAGACTTTTTCGCGGTTGTGGAATCAAGTGCCTCACCCGAGAGAGCCAAAATTTGAACAAGTGGACCAATAGAGTGTTTTTCTAAGAATCACTTGTCATAGGCCTCAAAGTAGCACTTATTTAGAGTGAAATCTTGGAATTCCATCGAAAATCTTTTGTGTCGACCTACGTGCGAAACAAGAAGTGAGGCGATCTGAAAGGCACATAGGAAGTTAGGGTGGATAGGTTAGATGATGGTTGGATCAATTACATTGCGTTACCCAACCGTCAATATATGTTTCTCGATGTGACATTAGTGATTTGCCGCTGATTTCAGCGTGAACTCAAAACAAAGAGAAGTGTCTAATCCGGCTATAGAATCGAGCTAGACTTTTTGGCGGGTGTTGAATCAAGTGCCTCACCCGAGAGAGCCTAAATTTGAACAAGTGGACCATATTAGAGAGTTTTTTCTATGAATCACTTGTCATAGGCCTCAAAGTAGCACTTGTTTAGAGTGAAATCTTAGAATTCCATCAACAATTTCTATGTCGATCTACGTACCGAAACAAGAAGGGGAACGACACGAAAGGTACATAGGAAGTTAGGGTGGATAGGTTAGATGATGGTAGGATCAATTACATTCGTTCCCCAATCGTTAAAATATGTTTTACGCTTGTGACATTAGGGACTTCTCGCGCTGATTTCAGCGTGAACTCAAAACAAAGAGAAGTTTCCAATCCGGTTATAGAATCGAGCTAGACTTTTTTGCGATTTGTGGAATCAAGTGCCTCACCCGAGAGAGCCTAAATTTGAACAAGTGGACCATTAGAGAGTTTTCCTAAGAATCACTTGTCATAGGCCTCAAAGTAGCACTTGTTTAGAGTGAAATCTTGGAATTCCATCGAAAATCTACGTGGTAGCACCTGCGTCTTAGAAAACAAGAAGGGGAACGACATGAAAGTTACATAGGAAGTTAGGGTGGATAGGTTAGATGATGGTAAGATCAATTACATTGCGTTCCCCAACCGTTAATATATGTTTCTAGAGGTCACAATAGGAATTTTCTTTGGTGCTGATTTCATTGTGAACTCAAAACAAAGAGAAATTTCCAATCCGGTTATAGAATCGAGCTAGACTTTTGGCGGTTGTGGAATCAAATGCCTCACCCTAGAGAACCTAAATTTTAACAAGTGGACCATTAGAGAGTTTTTCCTAGAATCACTTGTCATAGGCCTCAAAGTAGCACTTGTTTTAGAGTGAAATCTTAGAATTCCATCGACAATCTCTATGACGATCTACGTCAAAGAAACAAGGGGGAACGACACGAAAGGTACATAGGAAGTTAAGTGGATAGGTTAGATGATGGTAGGATCAACTACATTGCGTTCCCCAACTGTTAATATATGTTTTGGATGTGACATTAGGGACGGTACCGGGCGCTGATTTCAGCGCGAACTCAAAACAAAGAGGTGTCCAATCCGGCTATAGAATCGAGCTAGATTTTTTTCGATTTGTGGAATCAAGTGCCTCACCGAGAGAGCCTAAATTTGAACAAGGGGACCATTAGAGAGTTTTTCTAAGAATCACTTGTCATAGGCCTCAAAGTAGCACTTGTTTAGAGTGAAATCTTGGAATTCCATCACCTACGTACCGAAACAAGAAGGGGAACGATACGAAAGTTACATAGGAAGTTAGGGTGGATAGGTTAGATGATGGTAAGATCAATTACATTGCGTTCCCCAACCGTTAATATATGTTCGAGGTGACAAGGGGGAGCTGGCGCTGATTTCAGCTTGAACTCAACACAAAAGATAAATTTCCAATTCGGTTATAGAGATGAGCTAGACTTTTTAGCGGATGTGGAATCAAATGCCTCACCCTAGAGAACCTAAATTTGAACAAGTGGACCATTTGAGAGTTTTCCTAAGAATCACTTGTCATAGGCCTCAAAGTAGCACTTGTTTAGAGTGAAATCTTGGAATTCCATCGAAAATCTCTATAATGGAGCCTCACGTGCGAAACAAGAAGGGGAACGATACGAAAGGTACATAGGAAGTTAAGGTGGATAGGTTAGATGATGGTTGGATCAATTACATTCGTTACCCAAGATTTAATATATGTTTTGCATGTGACATTAGGGAATGCTCGCCGCTGATTTCAGCGTGAACTCAAAACAAAAGAAGTTTCCCATCCGGTTATAGAATCGAGCTAGACTTTTTGCGATTTGTGGAATCAAGTGCCTCACCGAGAGCCTAAATTTGAACAAGTGGACCAATAAAGTGTTTTTCTAAGAATCACTTGTCATAGGCCTCAAAGTAGCACTTGTTTAGAGTGAAATCTTAGAATTCCATCGACAATGTCTATGTCGATCTCAAATTACCGAAAACAAGAAGGGGAGCGACACGAAAGGTACATAGGAAGTTAGGGTGGATAGGTTAGATGATGGTAGGGTCAATCACATTTCGTTCCCCAACCGTTAAAATATGTTTACGCATGGGACATTAGGAATTTGCTGGCGCTGATTTCAGCGTGAACTCAAAACAAAAGAAGTTTCCAATCCGGTTATAGAATCGAGCTAGACTTTTGAATTTGTGGAATCAAAGTGCCTCACCGAGAAGAGCCTAAATTTGAACAAGTGGACCAATAGAGTGTTTTTCTAAGAATCACTTGTCATAGGCCTCAAAGTAGCACTTCTATAGAGTGAAATCTTAGAATTCCATCAAAAATCTCTATAATGGAGCCTACGTGCGAAACAAGAAGGAGAGCGATACGAAAGGCACATAGGAAGTTAGGGTGGATAGGTTAGATGATGGTAGGATCAATTACATTCGTTCCCCAACCGTTAAAATATGTTTACGCATGTGGCGTTAGGAATTTGCTTTCAGCTGATTTCAGCGTGAACTCAAAACAAAGAAGTTTCCAATCGGTTATAGAATCGAGCTAGACTTTTTGCGATTTGTGGAATCAAGTGCCTCACCCGAGAGAGCCTAGAATTTGAACAAGTGGACCAATAGAGTGTTTTTCTAAGAATCACTTGTCATAGGCCTCAAAGTAGCAATTGTTTAGAGTGAAATCTTGGAATTCCATCGAAAATCTCTATAATGCCGACTTACATACGAAACAAGAATTGGAGCGACACGAAGGTACATAGG
The DNA here is from genome assembly GCA_015847255.1 of Hyparrhenia diplandra. NCBI lineage: Eukaryota > Viridiplantae > Streptophyta > Magnoliopsida > Poales > Poaceae > Hyparrhenia > Hyparrhenia diplandra. Next base: position 12,181 of record JADLZK010013298.1, read on the forward strand.
AAGTTAGGGTGGATAGATTAGATGATGGTAGGATCAATTACATTGCGTTACCCATGAGTTAATATATGTTTACGCATGTCACATTAGGGATTTGCTCGGCGCTGATTTCAGCGTGCACTCAAAACAAAGAAGTTTCCAATCGGTTATAGAATCGAGCTAGACTTTTTTCACGATTTGTGGAATCAAGTGCCTCACCCTAGAGAACCTAAATTTGAACAAAGTGGACCAATAGAGTTTTTTTCTAGAATCACTTGTCATAGGTCTCAAAAGTAGCACTTGTTTAGAGTGAAATCTTGGAATTCCATCAAAAATCTCTATAATCGACCTACGTTAGAAACAAGAAGGGGAGCGACACGAAAGGTACATAGGAAGTTAGGGTGGAAAGGTTAGATGATGGTAGGATCAATTACATTGCGTTAGCCAACGGTTAATATATGTTTACGCATGTGACATTAGGGAACTTTGCTTGCGCTGATTTCAGCGTGAACTCAAAACAAAAGAAGTTTCCAATCCGGTTATAGAATCGAGCTAGACTTTTGATTTGTGGAATCAAATGCCTCACCCTAGAGAACCTAAATTTGAACAAGTGGACTATTAGAGAGTTTTCTAAGAATCACTTGTCATAGGCCTCAAAGTAGCACTTGTTTAGAGTGAAATCTTGGAATTCCATCGAAAATCTCTATGTCGACCTAATTAGAAACAAGAAGGGAACTATCACGAAAGGTACATAGGAAGTTAAGGTGGATAGGTTAGATGATGGTTGGATCAATTACATTGCGTTACCCAACAGTTAATATATGTTTTCTGCATGTGACATTAGGGAATTTTGCTCGCTGATTTCAGCGTGAACTTAAAACAAAGAGATGTTTCCAATCGGGTTAAAGAATCGAGCTAGACTTTTTCGCGGTTGTGGAATCAAGTGCCTCACCCGAGAGAGCCTAAATTTGAACAAGTGGACCATTTAGAGTTTTCCTAAGAATCACTTGTCATAGGCCTCAAAGTAGCACTTGTTTAGAGTGAAATCTTAGAATTCCATCGACAATCTCAATGTCGATCTACGTCTCCGAAACAAGAAGGGGAGCGACACGAAAGGTACATAGGAAGTTAGGGTGGATAGATTTAGATGATGGTAGGGTCAATCACATTGCGTTCACCAACCGTTAAAATATGTTTTACGCATGTGACATTAGGGACTTCACCGGCGCTGATTTCAGCGTGAACTCAAAACAAAGAGAAGTTTCCAATCCGGTTATAGAATCGAGCTAGACTTTTTCGCGGTTGTGGAATCAAGTGCCTCACCGAGAGAGCCAAAATTTGAACAAGTGGACCAATAGAGTGTTTTTCTAAGAATCACTTGTCATAGGCCTCAAAGTAGCACTTATTTTGAGTGAAATCTTGGAATTCCATCAAAAATCTTTGTTATCGAGCCTACGTCTTAGAAACAAGAAGTGAGCGATACGAAAGGTACATAGGAAGTTAGGGTGGATAGGTTAGATGATGGTTGGATCAATTACATTCGTTACCCAACTGCGTCAATATATGTTTCTAGATGTGACATTAGGGACGCTATAAGCTGATTTCAGCCGAACTCAAAACAAAGAAAGTGTCTAATCCGGCTATAGAATCGAGATAGACTTTTCGGGTGTTGAATCAAGTGCCTCACCGAGAGAGAGCCTAAATTTGAACAAGTGGACCATTAGAGAGTTTTTCTATGAATCACTTGTCATAGGCCTCAAAGTAGCACTTGTTTAGAGTGAAATCTTAGAATTCCATCAACAATTTCTATGTCGATCTACGTGCGAAACAAGAAGGGGAAGCGACACGAAAGGTACATAGGAAGTTAGGGTGGATAGGTTAGATGATGGTAGGATCAATTACGGTCGTTCCCCAATCGTTAAAATATGTTTACGCTTGTGACATTAGGGATTTTGCTCGCGCTGATTTCAAGCGTGAACTCAAAACAAAAAGAAGTTTCCAATCGGTCATAGAATCGAGCTAGACTTTTTCACGGTTGTGGAATCAAGTGCCTCACCTAGAGAACCTAAATTTGAACAAGTGGACCATTAGAGAGTTTTTCTAAGAATCACGTGTCATAGGTCTCAAAGTTGCACTTGTTTAGAGTGAAATATTGGAATTCCATCGAAAATCTCTATAATCGACCTACGTCTTGCGAAACAAGAAGGGAACGACCACGAAAGTTACATAGGAAGTTAGGGTGGATAGGTTAGATGATGGTAGGATCAATTACGGTCGTTCCCCAATCGTTAAAATATGTTTTACGCTTGTGACATTAGGGATTTGCTCATGCTGATTTCAGCGTGAACTCAAAACAAAGAGAAGTTTCCAATCCGGCTATAGAATCGAGCTAGACTTTTTCGTGGTTGTGGAATCAAGTGCCTCACCGAGAGAGCCTAAATTTGAACAAAGTGGACCATTAGAGAGTTTTCCTAAGAATCACTTGTCATAGGCCTCAAAGTAGCACTTGTTTAGAGTGAAATCTTGGAATTCCATCGAAAATCTCTAATGGTCGACCAGCGTACCGAAACAAGAAGGGGAACGACACGAAAGTTACATAGGAAGTTAGGGTGGATAGGTTAGATGATGGTAAGATCAATTACATTGCGTTCCCCAACCGTTAATATATGTTTCTAGAGGTGACAATAGGGGCTTCTTTGGCTGATTTCAGCCGCGAACTCAAAACAAAGAAAATTTCAATCGGTTATAGAATCGAGCTAGACTTTTTGGCGGTTGTGGAATCAAAATGCCTCACCCTAGAGAACCTATATTTGAACAAGTGGACCATTAGAGAGTTTTCCTAAGAATCACTTGTCATAGGCCTCAAAGTAGCACTTGTTTAGAGTGAAATCTTGGAATTCCATCGAAAATCTCTATAACCGAGCCCCACGTCTCGAAACAAGAAGGGAGCGACACTAAAGGTACATAGGAAGTTAGGGTGGATAGGTTAGATGATGGTAGGATCAATTACATTGCGTTACCCAATAGTTAATATATGTTTTACGCATGTGACATTAGGGATCGCTCGCGCTGATTTCAGCGTGAACTCAAAACAAAGAGAAGTTTCCAATCCGGTTATAGAATCGAGCTAGACTTTTTCCGCGGTTCTGGAATCAAGTGCCTCCCCTAGAGAACTTCAATTTGAACAAGTGGACCATTGAGATTTTTTCTAAGAATCACTTGTCATAGGTCTCAAAGTAGCACTTGTTTTAGTGAGTGAAATCTTGGAATTTCATCGAAAATCTCTATGTCGACCTACGTCTGCAAAACAAGAAGGGGAGCGACACGAAAGGTACATAGAAAGTTAGGGTGGATAGGTTAGATGATGGTAGGATCAATTACATTGCGTTACCCAACAGTTAATATATGTTTACGCATGTGACATTAGGGGATGCTCGCGCTGATTTCAGCGTGAACTCAAAACAAAGAGATGTTTCCAATCCGGTTATAGAATCGAGCTAGACTTTTTTGATTTTGTGGAATCAAAGTGCCTCACCCGAGAGAGCCTAAATTTGAACAAGTGGACCATTAGAGAGTTTTCTAAGAATCACTTGTCATAGGTCTCAAAGTAGCACTTCTTTAGAGTGAAATCTTGGAATTCCATCGAAAATCTCTATAATCGACCTACGTGCCGAAACAAGAAAGGGAACGTCACGAAAGGTACATAGGAAGTTAGGGTGGATAGGTTAGATGATGGTTGGATCAATTACATTGCGTTACCCAACCGTTAATATATGTTTACGGATGTGACATTAGGGACGGTATACGCTGATTTCAGTGAACTCAAGACAAAGAAGTTTCCAATCTTGTTATAGAATCGAGCTAGACTTTTTGATTTGTTGAATCAAGTGCCTCACCCGAGAGAGCCTAAATTTGAACAAGTGGACCATTAGAGAGTTTTTCTAAGAATCACTTGTCATAGGCCTCAAAGTAGCACTTGTTTAGAGTGAAATCTTAGAATTCCATCGAACAATCTCTATGTCGATCTACGTCATCAAAACAAGAAGGGGAACGACACGAAAGGTACATAGGAAGTTAAGGTGGATAGGTTAGATGATGGTTGGATCAATTACATTCGTTACCCAACGGTTAATATATGTTTACGCATGTGACATTAGGGGACTGCTTGGCGCTGATTTCAGCGTGAACTTAAAACAAAGAGATGTTTCCAATCCGGTTAAAGAATCGAGCTAGACTTTTTCATGCGGTTGTTGAATCAAGTGCCTCACCCGAGAGCCTAAATTTGAACAAGTGGACCATTAGAGAGTTTTCTAAGAATCACTTGTCATAGGCCTCAAAGTAGCACTTGTTTAGAGTGAAATCTTAGAATTCCATCGACAATCTCTATGTCGACCTACGTCACCGAAACAAGAAGGGGAAGCGACACGAAAGGTACATAGGAAGTTAGGGTGGATAGGTTAGATGATGGTAGGGTCAATCACATTGCGTTCCCCAACGTTAAAATATGTTTACGCATGTGACATTAGGGACTGCTCACGCTGATTTCAGCGTGAACTCAAAACAAAGAAGTTTCCAATCCGGTTATAGAATCGAGCTAGACTTTTTCAAGCGGTTGTGGAATCAAGTGCCTCACCCGAGAGAGCCTAAATTTGAACAAGTGGACCATTTAGAGTTTTCCTAAGAATCACTTGTCATAGGCCTCAAAAGTAGCACTTGTTTAGAGTGAAATCTTGGAATTCCATCGAAAATCTCTTATGTCGACCTACGTGCGAAACAAGAAGGGAGCGACCACGAAAGTTACATAGGAAGTTAGGGTGGATAGGTTAGATGATGGTAAGATCAATTACATTTCGTTCCCCAACCGTTAATATATGTTTCTAGAGGTGACAATAGGGGCTGGCGCTGATTTCATTGAACTCAAAACAAAGAGAATTTCAATCCGGTTATAGAATCGAGCTAGACTTTTTTTGGCGGTTATGGAATCAAATGCCTCACCCTAGAGAACCTAAATTTGAACAAGTGGACCATTAGAGAGTTTTTCTAAGAATCACTTGTCATAGGCCTCAAAGTAGCACTTGTTTAGAGTGAAATCTTGGAATTCCATCGAAAATCTCTATGTCGACCTACGTGCCGAAACAAGAAGGGGAGCGACCACGAAAGGTACATAGGAAGTTAAGGTGGATAGGTTAGATGATGGTTGGATCAATTACATTACGTTACCCAACAGTTAATATATGTTTTACGCATGTGACATTAGGGATTTGCCAAGGCTGATTTCAGCGTGAACTCAAAACAAAGAGGTGTTTCCCATCCGGTTAAAGAATCGAGCTAGACTTTTTTAGCGGTTGTGGAATCCAAGTGCCTCACCGAGAGAGCCAAAATTTGAACAAGTGGACCAATAGAGTGTTTTTCTAAGAATCACTTGTCATAGGCCTCAAAGTAGCACTTGTTTAGAGTGAAATCTTGGAATGCCATCAAAAATCTCTATGTCGACCTGCGTACGAAACAAGAAGGGAACGACACGAAAGTTACATAGGAAGTTAGGGTGGATAGGTTAGATGATGGTAGGATCAATTACATTCGTTCCCCAACCGTTAATATATGTTTACGGAGGTGACAATAGGGGCTGGCGCCGATTTCAGAACTGAACTCAAACAAAGATAAATTTCCAATCCGGTTATAGAATCGAGCTAGACTTTTCGCGGTTGTGGAATCAAATGCCTCACCCTAGAGATCCTAAATTTGAACAAGTGGACCATTAGGGAGTTTTTCTAAGAATCACTTGTCATAGGCCTCAAAGAATCACTTGTTTAGAGTGAAATCTTGAATTCCATCAAAAATTTCTATGTCGATCTAATGTATAGAAACAAGAAAGGGACGACACGAAAAAGGTACATAGGAAGTTAGGGTGGATAGGTTAGATGATGGTAGGATCAATTACATTCGTTCCCCAACAGATTTAAAATATGTTTCTTCTTGTGACATTAGGCACTCCTTTCGCTGATTTCAGCGTGAACTCAAAACAAAGAGAGTTTCCAATCCGGTTATAGAATTGAGCTAGACTTTTTCGCGGTTGTGGAATCAAGTGCCTCACCGGAAGAGCCTAAATTTGAACAAGTGGACCAATATAGTGTTTTTCTAAGAATCACTTGTCATAGGCCTCAAAGTAGCACTTGTTTAGAGTGAAATCTTGGAATTCCATCGAAAATCTTTATGTGACCCTCGTCCGAAACAAGAAGGGAACGACATGAAAGTTACATAGGAAGTTAGGGTGGATAGGTTAGATGATGGTAAGATCAATTACATTGCGTTAGCCAACCGTTAATATATGTTTACGGATGTGACAATAGGGACTGGCTGGCGCTGATTTCAGCGTGAACTCAAAACAAAGAGAATGTTTCCAATCGGTTATAGAATCGAGCTAGACTTTTTTGATTTGTGGAATCAAGTGCCTCACCCAGAGAGCCTAAATTTGAACATGTGGACCATTAGAGAGTTTTCCTAAGAATCACTTGTCATAGGCCTCAAAGTAGCACTTCTTTAGAGTGAAATCTTGGAATTCCATCAAAAAATCTCTATAATGCGAGCCTACGTGCGAGAGACAAGAAGGGGAACGTCACGAAAGGTACATAGGAAGTTAGGGTGGATAGGTTAGATGATGGTTGGATCAATTACATTCGTTCCCCCAACCGTTAAAATATGTTTCGGATGTGACATTAGGGGACGGTATAAGCTGATTTCAGCGTGAACTCAAAACAAAGAGAAGTGTCCAATCCGGCTATAGAATCGAGCTAGACTTTTTGCGGTTGTTGAATCAAGTGCCTCACCCGAGAGCCTAAATTTGAACAAGTGGACCATTAGAGAGTTTTTCTAAGAATCACTTGTCATAGGCCTCAAAGTAGCACTTGTTTAGAGTGAAATCTTGGAATTCCATCGAAAATCTCTATAATGGAGCCTACGTGCCAAAACAAGAAGGGAAGCGACACGAAAGGTACATAGGAAGTTTGGGTGGATAGGTTAGATGATGGTAGGATCAATTACATTGCGTTACCCAATAGTTAATATATGTTTTGCATGTGACATTAGGGACTGCTCGCTGATTTCAGCGTGAACTCAAAACAAAGAGAAGTTTCCAATCGGTTATAGAATCGAGCTAGACTTTTTTCACGATTTGTGGAATCAAGTGCCTCACCCTAGAGAACTTCAATTTGAACAAGTGGACCATTAGAGAGCTTTTCTAAGAATCACTTGTCAAAGGTCTCAAAGTAGCACTTGTTTAGAGTGAAATCTTGGAATTCCATCGAAAATCTCTATGTCGACCTACATTATCGAAACAAGAAGGGGAACGACACGAAAGGTACATAGGAAGTTAGGGTGGATAGGTTAGATGATGGTAGGATCAATTACATTGCGTTACCCAACAGTTAATATTTGTTTCTGCATTTGACATTAGGGACTGCTCGCGCTGATTTCAGCGTGTACTAAAACAAAGAGATGTTTCCAATCCGGTTATAGAATCGAGCTAGACTTTTTTCGCGGTTGTGGAATCAAGTGCCTCACCCGAGAGAGCCTAAATTTGAACAAGTGGACCATTAGAGAGTTTTCCTAAGAATCACTTGTCATAGGCCTCAAAGTAGCACTTCTTTAGAGTGAAATCTTGGAATTCCATCAAAAAATCTCTATGTCGACCTACATCGAAACAAGAAGGGGAAGCGATACGAAAGGTACATAGGAAGTTAGGGTGGATAGGTTAGATGATGGTTGGATCAATTACATTCGTTACCCAACCGTTAATATATGTTTACGGATATGACATTAGGGACGGTCGCGCTGATTTCAGCGCGAACTCAAAACAAAGAGAAGTGTCTAATCCGGCTATAGAATCGAGCTAGACTTTTTCGCGGTTGTTGAATCAAGTGCCTCACCGAGAGAGCCTAAATTTGAACAAGTGGACCATTAGAGAGTTTTTCTAAGAATCACTTGTCATAGGCCTCAAAGTAGCACTTGTTTAGAGTGAAATCTTAGAATTCCATCGACAATCTCTATGTCGATCTACGTCTGCGAAACAAGAAGGGAAGCGACACGAAAGGTACATAGGAAGTTAGGGTGGATATGTTAGATGATGGTAGGGTCAATTACATTGCGTTCCCCAACCGTTAAAATATGTTTACGCATGTGACATTAGGGATTTGCTGCGCGCTGATTTCAGCGTGAACTCAAAACAAAAGAAGTTTCCAATCCGGTTATAGAATCGAGCTAGACTTTTTCGCGGTTGTGGAATCAAGTGCCTCACCCGAGAGAGCCTAAATTTGAACAAGTGGACCAATAGAGTGTTTTTCTAAGAATCACTTGTCATAGGCCTCAAAGTAGCACTTCTTTAGAGTGAAATCTTAGAATTCCATCAAAAATCTATATATGTCGACCTACGTGCGAAACAAGAAGGGGAGCGACACGAAAGGTACATAGGAAGTTAGGGTGGATAGGTTAGATGATGGTTGTATCAATTACATTGCGTTACCCAACCGTTAATATATGTTTTACGGATGTGACATTAGGGACGGCGGGCGCTGATTTCGGTGAACTCAAAACAAAGAGAAGTGTCTAATCCGGTTATAGAATCGAGCTAGACTTTTTTCGCGGTTGTTGAATCAAGTGCCTCACCCGAGAGAGCCTAAATTTGAACAAGTGGACCATTAGAGAGTTTTTCTAAGAATCACTTGTCATAGGCCTCAAAGTAGCACTTGTTTAGAGTGAAATCTTAGAATTCCATCGACAATCTCTATGTCGATCTACGCATCGAAACAAGAAGGGGAGCGACACTAAAGGTACATAGGAAGTTAGGGTGGATATGTTAGATGATGGTAGGATCAATTACGTTATGTTACCCAACAGTTAATATATGTTTCTGCATGTGACATTAGGGGATTTGCTCACGCTGATTTCAGCGTGAACTCAAAACAAAGAGATGTTTCCAATCCGGTTATAGAATCGAGCTAGACTTTTTCGCGGTTGTGGAATCAAGTGCCTCACCCGAGAGAGCCTAAATTTGAACATGTGGACCATTAGAGAGTTTTCCTAAGAATCACTTGTCATAGGCCTCAAAGTAGCACTTCTTTAGAGTGAAATCTTGGAATTCCATCAAAAATCTCTATGTCGACCTACGTCGAAACAAGAAGGGGAGCGATACGAAAGGTACATAGGAAGTTAGGGTGGATAGGTTAGATGATGGTTGGATCAATTACATTCGTTACCCAACCGTTAATATATGTTTCTGGATGTGACATTAGGGACGGTATGCCGCTGATTTCAGCGCGAACTCAAAAAACAAAGAGAAGTGTCTAATCCGGCTATAGAATCGAGCTAGACTTTTTTCGCGGTTGTTGAATCAAGTGCCTCACCCGAGAGAGCCTAAATTTGAACAAGTGGACCATTAGAGAGTTTTTCTAAGAATCACTTGTCATAGGCCTCAAAGTAGCACTTGTTTAGAGTGAAATCTTGGAATTCCATCGAAAATCTCTATGTCGACCTACGTGCACCGAAACAAGAAGGGGAGCGACACGAAAGGTACATAGGAAGTTAGGGTGGATAGGTTAGATGATGGTAGGGTCAATTACATTGTGTTCCCCAACCGTTAAAATATGTTTCTACATGTGTCATTAGGGACTGCTCGCGCTGATTTCAGCGTGAACTCAAAACAAAGAGAAGTTTCAATCCGGTTATAGAATCGAGCTAGACTTTTAGCTGATTTTGTGGAATCAAGTGCCTCACCCGAGAGAGCCTAAATTTGAACAAGTGGACCGATAGAGTGTTTTTTCTAAGAATCACTTGTCATAGGCCTCAAAGTAGCAATTGTTTAGAGTGAAATCTTAGAATTCCATCAAAATCTCTATGTCGACTTACGTACCGAAACAAGAAGGGAGCGACGAAAGGTACATAGGAAGTTAGGGTGGATAGATGAGATGATGGTAGGATCAATTACATTCGTTACCCAACAGTTAATATATGTTTCTGCATGTCACATTAGGGACTGCTCGCGCTGATTTCAGCGTGAACTCAAAACAAAGAGAAGTTTCCAATCCGGTTATAGAATCGAGCTAGACTTTTTCACGGTTGTGGAATCAAGTGCCTCACCCTAGAGAACCTAAATTTGAACAAGTGGACCATTAGAGAGTTTTTCTAAGAATCACTTGTCATAGGTCTCAAAGTTGCACTTGTTTAGAGTGAAATATTGGAATTCCATCGAAAATCTCTATGTCGACCTACGTGCGAAACAAGAAGGGAGCGACACGAAAGGTACATAGGAAGTTAGGGTGGATAGGTTAGATGATGGTAGGATCAATTACATTGCGTTACCCAACGGTTAATATATGTTTTATGCATGTGACATTAGGGACTGCCGCTCGCGCTGATTTCAGCGTGAACTCAAAACAAAGAGAAGTTTCCAATCCGGTTATAGAATCGAGCTAGACTTTTTTCACGGTTGTGGAATCAAGTGCCTCACCCTAGAGAACTTAAATTTGAACAAGTGGACCATTAGAGAGCTTTTCTAAGAATCACTTGTCATAGGTCTCAAAGTAGCACTTGTTTAGAGTGAAATCTTGGAATTCCATAAAAAATCTCTATGTCGACCTACGTCATAGAAACAAGAAGGGGAACGACACGAAAGGTACATAGGAAGTTAGGGTGGATAGGTTAGATGATGGTAGGATCAATTACATTGCGTTACCCAACGATTAATATTTGTTTTACGCATTTGACATTAGGGACTGCTCCGCTGATTTCAGCGTGAACTCAAAACAAAGAGATGTTTCCAATCCGGTTATAGAATCGAGCTAGACTTTTTCGAGGTTGTGGAATCAAGTGCCTCACCCGAGAGAGCCTAAATTTGAACATGTGGACCATTAGAGAGTTTTCCTAAGAATCACTTGTCATAGGCCTCAAAGTAGCACTTCTTTAGAGTGAAATCTTGGAATTCCATCAAAAATCTCTATGTCGACCTACGCATCAGAAACAAGAAGGGAACGATACGAAAGGTACATAGGAAGTTAGGGTGGATAGGTTAGATGATGGTTGGATCAATTACATTGCGTTACCCAACCGTTAATATATGTTTTACGGATGTGACATTAGGGACGTACTGTCGCTGATTTCGGCGCGAACTCAAAACAAAGAGAAGTGTCTAATCCGGCTATAGAATCGAGCTAGAGTTTTTTCGCGGTTGTTGAATCAAGTGCCTCACCCGAGAGAGCCTAAATTTGAACAAGTGGACCATTAGAGAGTTTTTCTAAGAATCACTTGTCATAGGCCTCAAAGTAGCACTTGTTTAGAGTGAAATCTTAGAATTCCATCGACAATCTCTATGTCGATCTACGCATCAAAACAAGAAGGGAAGCGACACGAAAGGTACATAGGAAGTTAGGGTGGATAGGTTAGATGATGGTAGGGTCAATTACATTCGTTCCCCAACCGTTAAAATATGTTTACGCATGTGACATTAGGGACTGGCGCTGATTTCAGCGTGAACTCAAAACAAAGAGAAGTTTCCAATCCGGTTATAGAATCGAGCTAGACTTTTTCGCGGTTGTGGAATCAAGTGCCTCACCCGAGAGAGCCTAAATTTGAACAAGTGGACCAATAGAGTGTTTTTCTAAGAATCACTTGTCATAGGCCTCAAAGTAGCACTTGTTTAGAGTGAAATCTTGGAATTCCATCAAAAATCTCTATGTCGACCTACGTACCGAAACAAGAAGGGGAACGATACGAAAGGTACATAGGAAGTTAGGGTGGATAGGTTAGATGATGGTTGGATCAATTACATTGCGTTACCCAACCGTTAATATATGTTTCGGATGTGACATTAGGGGGAATTGGTATCGCTGATTTCAGCGCGAACTCAAAACAAAGAGAAGTGTCTAATCCGGCTATAGAATCGAGCTAGCCTTTTTCGCAGTTGTTGAATCAAGTGCCTCACCCGAGAGAGCCTAAATTTGAACAAGTGGACCATTAGAGAGTTTTTCTAAGAATCACTTGTCATAGGCCTCAAAGTAGCACTTGTTTAGAGTGAAATCTTAGAATTCCATCGACAATCTCTATGTCGATCTACGTACCGAAACAAGAAGGGGAACGACACGAAAGGTACATAGGAAGTTAGGGTGGATAGGTTAGATGATGGTAGGGTCAATTACATTGCGTTCCCCAACCGTTAAAATATGTTTCTGCATGTGTCATTAGGGACTGCTCGCGCTGATTTCAGCGTGAACTCAAAACAAAGAGAAGTTTCCAATCCGGTTATAGAATCGAGCTAGACTTTTTCGCGGTTGTGGAATCAAGTGCCTCACCCGAGAGAGCCTAAATTTGAACAAGTGGACCGATAGAGTGTTTTTCTAAGAATCACTTGTCATAGGCCTCAAAGTAGCAATTGTTTAGAGTGAAATCTTAGAATTCCATCAAAAATCTCTATGTCGACTTACGTACCGAAACAAGAAGGGGAACGACACGAAAGGTACATAGGAGGTTAGGGTGGATAGATGAGATGATGGTAGGATCAATTACATTGCGTTACCCAACAGTTAATATATGTTTCTGCATGTCACATTAGGGACTGCTCGCGCTGATTTCAGCGTGAACTCAAAACAAAGAGAAGTTTCCAATCCGGTTATAGAATCGAGCTAGACTTTTTCACGGTTGTGGAATCAAGTGCCTCACCCTAGAGAACCTAAATTTGAACAAGTGGACCATTAGAGAGTTTTTCTAAGAATCACTTGTCATAGGTCTCAAAGTTGCACTTGTTTAGAGTGAAATATTGGAATTCCATCGAAAATCTCTATGTCGACCTACGTACCGAAACAAGAAGGGGAACGACACGAAAGGTACATAGGAAGTTAGGGTGGATAGGTTAGATGATGGTAGGATCAATTACATTGCGTTACCCAACAGTTAATATATGTTTATGCATGTGACATTAGGGACTGCTCGCGCTGATTTCAGCGTGAACTCAAAACAAAGAGAAGTTTCCAATCCGGTTATAGAATCGAGCTAGACTTTTTCACGGTTGTGGAATCAAGTGCCTCACCCTAGAGAACTTCAATTTGAACAAGTGGACCATTAGAGAGCTTTTCTAAGAATCACTTGTCATAGGTCTCAAAGTAGCACTTGTTTAGAGTGAAATCTTGGAATTCCATAAAAATCTCTATGTCGACCTACGCATCGAAACAAGAAGGGGGAACGACACGAAAGGTACATAGGAAGTTAGGGTGGATAGGTTAGATGATGGTAGGATCAATTACATTGCGTTACCCAAAGTTAATATTTGTTTCGCATGTGACATTAGGGACTGCTCACGCTGATTTCAGCGTGAACTCAAAACAAAGAGATGTTTCCAATCCGGTTATAGAATCGAGCTAGACTTTTTCGCGGTTGTGGAATCAAGTGCCTCACCCGAGAGAGCCTAAATTTGAACATGTGGACCATTAGAGAGTTTTCCTAAGAATCACTTGTCATAGGCCTCAAAGTAGCACTTCTTTAGAGTGAAATCTTGGAATTCCATCAAAAATCTCTATGTCGACCTACGTACCGAAACAAGAAGGGGAACGATACGAAAGGTACATAGGAAGTTAGGGTGGATAGGTTAGATGATGGTTGGATCAATTACATTGCGTTACCCAACCGTTAATATATGTTTTCGGATGTGACATTAGGGACCGGTACTGTCGCTGATTTCAGCGCGAACTCAAAACAAAGAGAAGTGTCTAATCCGGCTATAGAATCGAGCTAGACTTTTTCGCGGTTGTTGAATCAAGTGCCTCACCCGAGAGAGCCTAAATTTGAACAAGTGGACCATTAGAGAGTTTTTCTAAGAATCACTTGTCATAGGCCTCAAAGTAGCACTTGTTTAGAGTGAAATCTTAGAATTCCATCGACAATCTCTATGTCGATCTACGTATCAAAACAAGAAGGGAACGACACGAAAGGTACATAGGAAGTTAGGGTGGATAGGTTAGATGATGGTAGGGTCAATTACATTGCGTTCCCAACCGTTAAAATATGTTTTCGCATGTGACATTAGGGACGCTGCTCGCTGATTTCAGCGTGAACTCAAAACAAAGAGAAGTTTCCAATCCGGTTATAGAATCGAGCTAGACTTTTTCGCGGTTGTGGAATCAAGTGCCTCACCCGAGAGAGCCTAAATTTGAACAAGTGGACCAATAGAGTGTTTTTCTAAGAATCACTTGTCATAGGCCTCAAAGTAGCACTTGTTTAGAGTGAAATCTTAGAATTCCATCAAAAATCTCTATGTCGACCTACGCATCGAAACAAGAAGGGAACGATACGAAAGGTACATAGGAAGTTAGGGTGGATAGGTTAGATGATGGTTGGATCAATTACATTGCGTTACCCAACCGTTAATATATGTTTCTCGATGTGACATTAGGGACAGCTGTCGCTGATTTCAGCGCGAACTCAAAACAAAGAGAAGTGTCTAATCCGGCTATAGAATCGAGCTAGAGTTTTTCGCGGTTGTTGAATCAAGTGCCTCACCCGAGAGAGCCTAAATTTGAACAGGTGGACCATTAGAGAGTTTTTCTAAGAATCACTTGTCATAGGCCTCAAAGTAGCACTTGTTTAGAGTGAAATCTTAGAATTCCATCGACAATCTCTATGTCGATCTACGTACCGAAACAAGAAGGGGAACGACACGAAAGGTACATAGGAAGTTAGGGTGGATAGGTTAGATGATGGTAGGGTCAATTACATTGCGTTCCCCAACCGTTAAAATATGTTTCTGCATGTGTCATTAGGGACTGCTCGCGCTGATTTCAGCGTGAACTCAAAACAAAGAGAAGTTTCCAATCCGGTTATAGAATCGAGCTAGACTTTTTAGCGGTTGTGGAATCAAGTGCCTCACCCGAGAGAGCCTAAATTTGAACAAGTGGACCGATAGAGTGTTTTTCTAAGAATCACTTGTCATAGGCCTCAAAGTAGCAATTGTTTAGAGTGAAATCTTAGAATTCCATCAAAAATCTCTATGTCGACTTACGTACCGAAACAAGAAGGGGAACGACACGAAAGGTACATAGGAAGTTAGGGTGGATAGATGAGATGATGGTAGGATCAATTACATTGCGTTACCCAACAGTTAATATATGTTTCTGCATGTCACATTAGGGACTGCTCGCGCTGATTTCAGCGTGAACTCAAAACAAAGAGAAGTTTCCAATCCGGTTATAGAATCGAGCTAGACTTTTTCACGGTTGTGGAATCAAGTGCCTCACCCTAGAGAACCTAAATTTGAACAAGTGGACCATTAGAGAGTTTTTCTAAGAATCACTTGTCATAGGTCTCAAAGTTGCACTTGTTTAGAGTGAAATATTGGAATTCCATCGAAAATCTCTATGTCGACCTACGTACCGAAACAAGAAGGGGAACGACACGAAAGGTACATAGGAAGTTAGGGTGGATAGGTTAGATGATGGTAGGATCAATTACATTGCGTTACCCAACAGTTAATATATGTTTCTGCATGTGACATTAGGGATTTGCTCGCGCTGATTTCAGCGTGAACTCAAAACAAAGAGAAGTTTCCAATCCGGTTATAGAATCGAGCTAGACTTTTTCACGGTTGTGGAATCAAGTGCCTCACCCTAGAGAACTTAAATTTGAACAGGTGGACCATTAGAGAGTTTTTCTAAGAATCACTTGTCATAGGTCTCAAAGTAGCACTTGTTTAGAGTGAAATCTTGGAATTCCATAAAAATCTCTATGTCGACCTACGTACCGAAACAAGAAGGGGAACGACACGAAAGGTACATAGGAAGTTAGGGTGGATAGGTTAGATGATGGTAGGATCAATTACGTTGCGTTACCCAATAGTTAATATATGTTTCTGCATGTGACATTAGGGACTGCTCACGCTGATTTCAGCGTGAACTCAAAACAAAGAGATGTTTCCAATCCGGTTATAGAATCGAGCTAGACTTTTTCGCGGTTGTGGAATCAAGTGCCTCACCCGAGAGAGCCTAAATTTGAACATGTGGACCATTAGAGAGTTTTCCTAAGAATCACTTGTCATAGGCCTCAAAGTAGCACTTCTTTAGAGTGAAATCTTGGAATTCCATCAAAAATCTCTATGTCGACCTACGTACCGAAACAAGAAGGGGAACGATACGAAAGGTACATAGGAAGTTAGGGTGGATAGGTTAGATGATGGTTGGATCAATTACATTGCGTTACCCAACCGTTAATATATGTTTCTGGATGTGACATTAGGGATCGGTCGGGCGCTGATTTCAGCGCGAACTCAAAACAAAGAGAAGTGTCTAATCCGGCTATAGAATCGAGCTAGACTTTTTCGCGGTTGTTGAATCAAGTGCCTCACCCGAGAGAGCCTAAATTTGAACAAGTGGACCATTAGAGAGTTTTTCTAAGAATCACTTGTCATAGGCCTCAAAGTAGCACTTGTTTAGAGTGAAATCTTGGAATTCCATCGAAAATCTCTATGTCGACCTACGTACCGAAACAAGAAGGGGAACGACACGAAAGGTACATAGGAAGTTAGGGTGGATAGGTTAGATGATGGTAGGATCAATTACATTGCGTTACCCAATAGTTAATATATGTTTCTGCATGTGACATTAGGGATCGCTCGCTGATTTCAGCGTGAACTCAAAACAAAGAGAAGTTTCCAATCCGGTTATAGAATCGAGCTAGAGTTTTTTTCACGGTTGTGGAATCAAGTGCCTCACCCTAGAGAACTTAAATTTGAACAAGTGGACCATTAGAGAGTTTTTCTAAGAATCACTTGTCATAGGTCTCAAAGTAGCACTTGTTTAGAGTGAAATCTTGGAATTCCATCGAAAATCTCTATGTCGACCTACGTACCGAAACAAGAAGGGGAACGACACGAAAGGTACATAGGAAGTTAGGGTGGATAGGTTAGATGATGGTAGGATCAATTACATTGCGTTACCCAACAGTTAATATATGTTTTTGCATGTGACATTAGGGACTGCTCGCGCTGATTTCAGCGTGAACTCAAAACAAAGAGAAGTTTCCAATCCGGTTATAGAATCGAGCTAGACTTTTTCGCGGTTGTGGAATCAAGTGCCTCACCCGAGAGAGCCTAAATTTGAACAAGTGGACCATTAGAGAGTTTTCCTAAGAATCACTTGTCATAGGCCTCAAAGTAGCACTTGTTTAGAGTGAAATCTTGGAATTCCATCAAAAATCTCTATGTCGACCTACGTACCGAAACAAGAAGGGGAACGATACGAAAGGTACATAGGAAGTTAGGGTGGATAGGTTAGATGATGGTTGGATCAATTACATTGCGTTACCCAACCGTTAATATATGTTTCTGGATGTGACATTAGGGACAGCTGTCGCTGATTTCAGCGCGAACTCAAAACAAAGAGAAGTGTCTAATCCGCTATAGAATCGAGCTAGCTTTTTTTCGCGGTTGTTGAATCAAGTGCCTCACCCGAGAGAGCCTAAATTTGAACATGTGGACCATTAGAGAGTTTTTCTAAGAATCACTTGTCATAGGCCTCAAAGTAGCACTTGTTTAGAGTGAAATCTTAGAATTCCATCGACAATCTCTATGTCGATCTACGTACCGAAACAAGAAGGGGAACGACACGAAAGGTACATAGGAAGTTAGGGTGGATAGGTTAGATGATGGTAGGGTCAATTACATTGTGTTCCCCAACCGTTAAAATATGTTTCTCCATGTGTCATTAGGGACTGCTCGCGCTGATTTCAGCGTGAACTCAAAACAAAGAGAAGTTTCCAATCCGGTTATAGAATCGAGCTAGACTTTTTAGCGGTTGTGGAATCAAGTGCCTCACCCGAGAGAGCCTAAATTTGAACAAGTGGACCGATAGAGTGTTTTTCTAAGAATCACTTGTCATAGGCCTCAAAGTAGCAATTGTTTAGAGTGAAATCTTAGAATTCCATCAAAAATCTCTATGTCGACTTACGTACCGAAACAAGAAGGGGAACGACACGAAAGGTACATAGGAAGTTAGGGTGGATAGATGAGATGATGGTAGGATCAATTACATTGCGTTACCCAACAGTTAATATATGTTTCTGCATGTCACATTAGGGACCGCTCGCGCTGATTTCAGCGTGAACTCAAAACAAAGAGAAGTTTCCAATCCGGTTATAGAATCGAGCTAGACTTTTTTCACGGTTGTGGAATCAAGTGCCTCACCCTAGAGAACCTAAATTTGAACAAGTGGACCATTAGAGAGTTTTTCTAAGAATCACTTGTCATAGGTCTCAAAGTTGCACTTGTTTAGAGTGAAATCTTGGAATTCCATCGAAAATCTCTATGTCGACCTACGTGCCGAAACAAGAAGGGAACGACACGAAAGGTACAAAGGAAGTTAGGGTGGATAGGTTAGATGATGGTAGGATCAATTACATTGCGTTACCCAATAGTTAATATATGTTTCTGCATGTGACATTAGGGACTGCTCGCGCTGATTTCAGCGTGAACTCAAAACAAAGAGAAGTTTCCAATCCGGTTATAGAATCGAGCTAGACTTTTTCACGGTTGTGGAATCAAGTGCCTCACCCTAGAGAACTTAAATTTGAACAGGTGGACCATTAGAGAGTTTTTCTAAGAATCACTTGTCATAGGTCTCAAAGTAGCACTTGTTTAGAGTGAAATCTTGGAATTCCATAAAAAATCTCTATGTCGACCTACGTACCGAAACAAGAAGGGGAACGACACGAAAGGTACATAGGAAGTTAGGGTGGATAGGTTAGATGATGGTAGGATCAATTACGTTGCGTTACCCAACAGTTAATATATGTTTCTGCATGTGACATTAGGGGATCGCTCACGCTGATTTCAGCGTGAACTAAAAAAAAAGAGATGTTTCCAATCCGGTTATAGAATCGAGCTAGACTTTTTCGCGGTTGTGGAATCAAGTGCCTCACCCGAGAGAGCCTAAATTTGAACATGTGGACCATTAGAGAGTTTTCCTAAGAATCACTTGTCATAGGCCTCAAAGTAGCACTTCTTTAGAGTGAAATCTTGGAATTCCATCAAAAATCTCTATGTCGACCTACGTACCGAAAC
The DNA here is from genome assembly GCA_015847255.1 of Hyparrhenia diplandra. Taxonomy (NCBI): domain Eukaryota; kingdom Viridiplantae; phylum Streptophyta; class Magnoliopsida; order Poales; family Poaceae; genus Hyparrhenia; species Hyparrhenia diplandra. The sequence continues at coordinate 31,244 of JADLZK010013298.1, forward strand.
AAGAAGGGGAACGATACGAAAGGTACATAGGAAGTTAGGGTGGATAGGTTAGATGATGGTTGGATCAATTACATTGCGTTACCCAACCGTTAATATATGTTTTCGATGTGACATTAGGGACGGTATGTCGCTGATTTCAGCGCGAACTCAAAACAAAGAGAAGTGTCTAATCCGGCTATAGAATCGAGCTAGACTTTTTCGCGGTTGTTGAATCAAGTGCCTCACCCGAGAGAGCCTAAATTTGAACAAGTGGACCATTAGAGAGTTTTTCTAAGAATCACTTGTCATAGGCCTCAAAGTAGCACTTGTTTAGAGTGAAATCTTGGAATTCCATCGAAAATCTCTATGTCGACCTACACGCATCGAAACAAGAAGGGGAACGACACGAAAGGTACATAGGAAGTTAGGGTGGATAGGTTAGATGATGGTAGGATCAATTACATTGCGTTACCCAATAGTTAAATATATTTTACGCATGTGACATTAGGGACTGCTCGCGCTGATTTCAGCGTGAACTCAAAACAAAGAGAAGTTTCCAATCCGGTTATAGAATCGAGCTAGACTTTTTCACGGTTGTGGAATCAAGTGCCTCACCCTAGAGAACTTCAATTTGAACAAGTGGACCATTAGAGAGCTTTTCTAAGAATCACTTGTCATAGGTCTCAAAGTAGCACTTGTTTAGAGTGAAATCTTGGAATTCCATCGAAAATCTCTATGTCGACCTACGTACCGAAACAAGAAGGGGAACGACACGAAAGGTACATAGGAAGTTAGGGTGGATAGGTTAGATGATGGTAGGATCAATTACATTGCGTTACCCAACAGTTAATATATGTTTCTGCATGTGACATTAGGGACTGCTCGCGCTGATTTCAGCGTGAACTCAAAACAAAGAGATGTTTCCAATCCGGTTATAGAATCGAGCTAGACTTTTTCACGGTTGTGGAATCAAGTGCCTCACCCGAGAGAGCCTAAATTTGAACAAGTGGACCATTAGAGAGTTTTCCTAAGAATCACTTGTCATAGGCCTCAAAGTAGCACTTCTTTAGAGTGAAATCTTGGAATTCCATCAAAAATCTCTATGTCGACCTACGTACCGAAACAAGAAGGGGAACGATACGAAAGGTACATAGGAAGTTAGGGTGGATAGGTTAGATGATGGTTGGATCAATTACATTGCGTTACCCAACCGTTAATATATGTTTCTGGATGTGACATTAGGGACATTTGCTGTCGCTGATTTCAGCTTGAACTCAAAACAAAGAGAAGTGTCTAATCCGGCTATAGAATCGAGCTAGACTTTTTCGCGGTTGTTGAATCAAGTGCCTCACCCGAGAGAGCCTAAATTTGAACAAGTGGACCATTAGAGAGTTTTTCTAAGAATCACTTGTCATAGGCCTCAAAGTAGCACTTGTTTAGAGTGAAATCTTAGAATTCCATCGACAATCTCTATGTCGATCTACGTACCGAAACAAGAAGGGGAACGACACGAAAGGTACATAGGAAGTTAGGGTGGATATGTTAGATGATGGTAGGGTCAATTACATTGCGTTCCCCAACCGTTAAAATATGTTTCTGCATGTGACATTAGGGACTGCTCGCGCTGATTTCAGCGTGAACTCAAAACAAAGAGAAGTTTCCAATCCGGTTATAGAATCGAGCTAGACTTTTTCGCGGTTGTGGAATCAAGTGCCTCACCCGAGAGAGCCTAAATTTGAACAAGTGGACCAATAGAGTGTTTTTCTAAGAATCACTTGTCATAGGCCTCAAAGTAGCACTTCTTTAGAGTGAAATCTTAGAATTCCATCAAAAATCTCTATGTCGACCTACGTACCGAAACAAGAAGGGGAACGATACGAAAGGTACATAGGAAGTTAGGGTGGATAGGTTAGATGATGGTTGGATCAATTACATTGCGTTACCCAACCGTTAATATATGTTTTTCGGATGTGACATTGGGGACACTATCTGTCGCTGATTTCAGCGCGAACTCAAAACAAAGAGAAGTGTCTAATCCGGCTATAGAATCGAGCTAGCCTTTTTCGCAGTTGTTGAATCAAGTGCCTCACCCGAGAGAGCCTAAATTTGAACAAGTGGACCATTAGAGAGTTTTTCTAAGAATCACTTGTCATAGGCCTCAAAGTAGCACTTGTTTAGAGTGAAATCTTAGAATTCCATCGACAATCTCTATGTCGATCTACGTACCGAAACAAGAAGGGGAACGACACGAAAGGTACATAGGAAGTTAGGGTGGATAGGTTAGATGATGGTAGGGTCAATTACATTGTGTTCCCCAACCGTTAAAATATGTTTCTACATGTGTCATTAGGGACTGCTCACGCTGATTTCAGCGTGAACTCAAAACAAAGAGAAGTTTCCAATCCGGTTATAGAATCGAGCTAGACTTTTTCGCGGTTGTGGAATCAAGTGCCTCACCCGAGAGAGCCTAAATTTGAACATGTGGACCATTAGAGAGTTTTTCTAAGAATCACTTGTCATAGGCCTCAAAGTAGCAATTGTTTAGAGTGAAATCTTAGAATTCCATCAAAAATCTCTATGTCGACCTACGCATCAAAACAAGAAGGGGAACGATACTAAAGGTACATAGGAAGTTAGGGTGGATAGATGAGATGATGGTAGGATCAATTACATTGCGTTACCCAACCGTTAATATATGTTTTCGCATGTGACATTAGGGACTGCTTTCGCTGATTTCAGCGTGAACTCAAAACAAAGAGAAGTTTCCAATCCGGTTATAGAATCGAGCTAGACTTTTTTCACGGTTGTGGAATCAAGTGCCTCACCCTAGAGAACCTAAATTTGAACAAGTGGACCATTAGAGAGTTTTTCTAAGAATCACTTGTCATAGGTCTCAAAGTTGCACTTGTTTAGAGTGAAATCTTGGAATTCCATCGAAAATCTCTATGTCGACCTACGCATCGAAACAAGAAGGGGAACGACACGAAAGGTACATAGGAAGTTAGGGTGGATAGGTTAGATGATGGTAGGATCAATTACATTGCGTTACCCAATAGTTAATATATGTTTCGCATGTGACATTAGGGGACTGCTCGCGCTGATTTCAGCGTGAACTCAAAACAAAGAGAAGTTTCCAATCCGGTTATAGAATCGAGCTAGACTTTTTCACGGTTGTGGAATCAAGTGTGCCTCACCCTAGAGAACTTAAATTTGAACAAGTGGACCATTAGAGAGTTTTTCTAAGAATCACTTGTCATAGGTCTCAAAGTAGCACTTGTTTAGAGTGAAATCTTGGAATTCCATAAAAATCTCTATGTCGACCTACGCATCGAAACAAGAAGGGGAACGACACGAAAGGTACATAGGAAGTTAGGGTGGATAGGTTAGATGATGGTAGGATCAATTACATTGCGTTACCCAACGTTAATATATGTTTTTCGCATGTGACATTAGGGATTTTGCTCACGCTGATTTCAGCGTGAACTCAAAACAAAGAGATGTTTCCAATCCGGTTATAGAATCGAGCTAGACTTTTTTTCGCGGTTGTGGAATCAAGTGCCTCACCCGAGAGAGCCTAAATTTGAACAAGTGGACCATTAGAGAGTTTTTCTAAGAATCACTTGTCATAGGCCTCAAAGTAGCACTTCTTTAGAGTGAAATCTTGGAATTCCATCAAAATCTCTATGTCGACCTACGTATCGAAACAAGAAGGGAACGATACGAAAGGTACATAGGAAGTTAGGGTGGATAGGTTAGATGATGGTTGGATCAATTACATTGCGTTACCCAACCGTTAATATATGTTTCGGATGTGACATTAGGGACGGCTTCGCTGATTTCAGCGTGAACTCAAAACAAAGAGAAGTGTCTAATCCGGCTATAGAATCGAGCTAGACTTTTTTCGCGGTTGTTGAATCAAGTGCCTCACCCGAGAGAGCCTAAATTTGAACAAGTGGACCATTAGAGAGTTTTTCTAAGAATCACTTGTCATAGGCCTCAAAGTAGCACTTGTTTAGAGTGAAATCTTAGAATTCCATCGAAAATCTCTATGTCGACCTACGTACCGAAACAAGAAGGGGAACGACACGAAAGGTACATAGGAAGCTAGGGTGGATAGGTTAGATGATGGTAGGGATCAATTACATTGCGTTCCCCAACCGTTAATATATGTTTTACGCATGTGACATTTGGGACAGCTCACGCTGATTTCAGCGTGAACTCAAAACAAAGAGAAGTTTCCAATCCGGTTATAGAATCGAGCTAGACTTTTTCACGGTTGTGGAATCAAGTGCCTCACCCGAGAGAACCTAAATTTGAACAAGTGGACCATTAGAGAGTTTTTCTAAGAATCACTTGTCATAGGCCTCAAAGTAGCACTTGTTTAGAGTGAAATCTTTGAATTCCATCAAAAATATCTATGTCGACCTACGCACCGAAACAAGAAGGGGAACGATATGAAAGGTACATAGGAAGTTAGGGTGGATAGGTTAGATGATGGTTGGATCAATTACATTGCGTTACCCAACCGTTAATATATGTTTTCGGATGTGACATTAGGGACTGCTCGCGCTGATTTCAGCGTGAACTCAAAACAAAGAGAAGTTTCCAATCCGGTTATAGAATCGAGCTAGACTTTTTTCACGGTTGTTGAATCAAGTGCCTCACCCGAGAGAACCTAAATTTGAACAAGTGGACCATTAGAGAGTTTTTCTAAGAATCACTTGTCATAGGCCTCAAAGTAGCACTTGTTTAGAGTGAAATCTTAGAATTCCATAAAAATCTCTATGTCGACCTACGCATCGAAACAAGAAGGGGAACGACACGAAAGGTACATAGGAAGTTAGGGTGGATAGGTTAGATGATGGTAGGATCAATTACATTGCGTTCCCCAACCGTTAAAATATGTTTTCGCATGTGACATTAGGGACTGCTCACGCTGATTTCAGCGTGAACTCAAAACAAAGAGAAGTTTCCAATCCGGTTATAGAATCGAGCTAGACTTTTTTCGCGGTTGTGGAATCAAGTGCCTCACCCGAGAGAGCCTAAATTTGAACAAGTGGACCATTAGAGAGTTTTTCTAAGAATCACTTGTCATAGGCCTCAAAGTAGCACTTGTTTAGAGTGAAATCTTGAATTCCATCAAAAATCTCTATGTCGACCTACGTGCCGAAAAACAAGAAGGGGAACGACACGAAAGGTACATAGGAAGTTAGGGTGGATAGGTTAGATGATGGTAGGATCAATTACATTGCGTTACCCAACCGTTAATATATGTTTTCGCATGTGACATTAGGGATTGCTCGCGCTGATTTCAGCGTGAACTCAAAACAAAGAGAAGTTTCCAATCCGGTTATAGAATCGAGCTAGACTTTTTCACGGTTGTGGAATCAAGTGCCTCACCCTAGAGAGCCTAAATTTGAACAAGTGGACCATTAGAGAGTTTTTCTAAGAATCACTTGTCATAGGCCTCAAAGTAGCAATTGTTTACAGTGAAATCTTAGAATTCCATCAAAAATCTCTATGTCGACTTACGTACCGAAACAAGAAGGGGAACGACACGAAAGGTACATAGGAAGTTAGGGTGGATAGGTTAGATGATGGTAGGATCAATTACATTGCGTTACCCAATAGTTAATATATGTTTCTCGCATGTGACATTAGGGATCGCCCGCGCTGATTTCAGCGTGAACTCAAAACAAAGAGAAGTTTCCAATCCGGTTATAGAATCGAGCTAGACTTTTTCACGGTTGTGGAATCAAGTGCCTCACCCTAGAGCCTAAATTTGAACAAGTGGACCATTAGAGAGTTTTTCTAAGAATCACTTGTCATAGGTCTCAAAGTAGCACTTGTTTAGAGTGAAATCTTAGAATTCCATCGAAAATCTCTATGTCGACCTACGCAAAAAAACAAGAAGGGGAACGACACGAAAGGTACATAGGAAGTTAGGGTGGATAGGTTAGATGATGGTAGGATCAATTACATTGCGTTACCCAATAGTTAATATATGTTTCTGCATGTGACATTAGGGACTGCTCACGCTGATTTCAGCGTGAACTCAAAACAAAGAGAAGTTTCCAATCCGGTTATAGAATCGAGCTAGACTTTTTCGCGGTTGTGGAATCAAGTGCCTCACCCGAGAGAGCCTAAATTTGAACAAGTGGACCATTAGAGAGTTTTCCTAAGAATCACTTGTCATAGGCTTCAAAGTAGCACTTCTTTAGAGTGAAATCTTGGAATTCCATCAAAAATCTCTATGTCGACCTACGTACCAAAACAAGAAGGGGAACGATACGAAAGGTACATAGGAAGTTAGGGTGGATAGGTTAGATGATGGTTGGATCAATTACATTGCGTTACCCAACCGTTAATATATGTTTCTGGATGTGACATTAGGGACAGCTGTCGCTGATTTCAGCGCGAACTCAAAACAAAGAGAAGTGTCTAATCCGGCTATAGAATCGAGCTAGACTTTTTCGCGGTTGTTGAATCAAGTGCCTCACCCGAGAGAGCCTAAATTTGAACAAGTGGACCATTAGAGAGTTTTTCTAAGAATCACTTGTCATAGGCCTCAAAGTAGCACTTGTTTAGAGTGAAATCTTAGAATTCCATCGACAATCTCTATGTCGATCTACGCATCAAACAAGAAGGGGAACGACACGAAAGGTACATAGGAAGTTTAGGGTGGATAGGTTAGATGATGGTAGGGTCAATTACATTGCGTTCCCCAACCGTTAAAATATGTTTCTCGCATGTGACATTAGGGATTTGCCGCGCTGATTTCAGCGTGAACTCAAAAACAAAGAGAAGTTTCCAATCCGGTTATAGAATCGAGCTAGACTTTTTCGCGGTTGTGGAATCAAGTGCCTCACCCGAGAGAGCCTAAATTTGAACAAGTGGACCAATAGAGTGTTTTTCTAAGAATCACTTGTCATAGGCCTCAAAGTAGCACTTCTTTAGAGTGAAATCTTAGAATTCCATCAAAAATCTCTATGTCGACCTACGTACCGAAACAAGAAGGGGAACGATACGAAAGGTACATAGGAAGTTAGGGTGGATAGGTTAGATGATGGTTGGATCAATTACATTGCGTTACCCAACCGTTAATATATGTTTCTGGATGTGACATTAGGGACAGCTGTCGCTGATTTCAGCGCGAACTCAAAACAAAGAGAAGTGTCTAATCCGGCTATAGAATCGAGCTAGACTTTTTCGCGGTTGTTGAATCAAGTGCCTCACCCGAGAGAGCCTAAATTTGAACAAGTGGACCATTAGAGAGTTTTTCTAAGAATCACTTGTCATAGGTCTCAAAGTAGCACTTGTTTAGAGTGAAATCTTGGAATTCCATCGAAAATCTCTATGTCGACCTACGTACCGAAACAAGAAGGGGAACGACACGAAAGGTACATAGGAAGTTAGGGTGGATAGGTTAGATGATGGTAGGATCAATTACATTGCGTTACCTAATTGTTAATATATGTTTCGCATGTGACATTAGGGACTGGGCCGGCGCTGATTTCAGCGTGAACTCAAAACAAAGAGAAGTTTCCAATCCGGTTATAGAATCGAGCTAGACTTTTTCGCGGTTGTGGAATCAAGTGCCTCACCCGAGAGAGCCTAAATTTGAACAAGTGGACCATTAGAGAGTTTTTTCTAAGAATCACTTGTCATAGGTCTCAAAGTAGCACTTGTTTAGAGTGAAATCTTGGAATTCCATAAAAATCTCTATGTCGACCTACACTCAAACAAGAGGGGAACGACACTAAAGGTACATAGGAAGTTAGGGTGGATAGGTTAGATGATGGTAGGATCAATTACATTGCGTTACCCAACCGTTAATATATGTTTTCGCATGTGACATTAGGGATCGCTCGCGCTGATTTCAGCGTGAACTCAAAACAAAGAGAAGTTTCCAATCCGGTTATAGAATCGAGCTAGACTTTTTCGCGGTTGTGGAATCAAGTGCCTCACCCGAGAGAGCCTAAATTTGAACATGTGGACCATTAGAGAGTTTTTCTAAGAATCACTTGTCATAGGCCTCAAAGTAGCACTTGTTTAGAGTGAAATCTTGGAATTCCATCAAAAATCTCTATGTCGACCTACGCATCAAAACAAGAAGGGGAACGATACGAAAGGTACATAGGAAGTTAGGGTGGATAGGTTAGATGATGGTTGGATCAATTACATTGCGTTACCCAATAGTTAATATATGTTTCTGGATGTGACATTAGGGATCAAAGTAGCACTTGTTCGCTGATTTCAGCGTGAACTCAAAACAAAGAGAAGTTTCTAATGATGGTTATAGAATCGAGCTAGACTTTTTCACGGTTGTTGAATCAAGTGCCTCACCCTAGAGAACCTAAATTTGAACAAGTGGACCATTAGAGAGTTTTTCTAAGAATCACTTGTCATAGGTCTCAAAGTAGCACTTGTTTAGAGTGAAATCTTGGAATTCCATCGAAAATCTCTCTATGTCGACCTACGCATCGAAACAAGAAGGGGAACGACACGAAAGGTACATAGGAAGTTAGGGTGGATAGGTTAGATGATGGTAGGATCAATTACATTGCGTTACCCAACAGTTAATATTTGTTTCTCGCATTTGACATTAGGGACTGCTCGCGCTGATTTCAGCGTGAACTCAAAACAAAGAGAAGTTTCCAATCCGGTTATAGAATCGAGCTAGACTTTTTTTTCGCGGTTGTGGAATCAAGTGCCTCACCCGAGAGAGCCTAAATTTGAACAAGTGGACCATTAGAGAGTTTTTCTAAGAATCACTTGTCATAGGCCTCAAAGTAGCACTTCTTTAGAGTGAAATCTTGGAATTCCATCAAAATCTCTATGTCGACCTACGCATCGAAACAAGAAGGGGAACGACACGAAAGGTACATAGGAAGTTAGGGTGGATAGGTTAGATGATGGTTGGATCAATTACATTGCGTTACCCAACCGTTAATATATGTTTTCGGATGTGACATTAGGACTGCTGTCGCTGATTTCAGCGTGAACTCAAAACAAAGAGAAGTGTCTAATCCGGCTATAGAATCGAGCTAGACTTTTTTCGCGGTTGTTGAATCAAGTGCCTCACCCGAGAGAGCCTAAATTTGAACAAGTGGACCATTAGAGAGTTTTTCTAAGAATCACTTGTCATAGGCCTCAAAGTAGCACACTTGTTTAGAGTGAAATCTTAGAATTCCATCGACAATCTCTATGTCGATCTACGCATCGAAACAAGAAGGGGAACGACACGAAAGGTACATAGGAAGTTAGGGTGGATAGGTTAGATGATGGTAGGGTCAATTACATTGCGTTCCCCAACCGTTAAAATATGTTTCTCGCATGTGACATTAGGGACGCTTGCGCTGATTTCAGCGTGAACTCAAAACAAAGAGAAGTTTCCAATCCGGTTATAGAATCGAGCTAGACTTTTTCGCGGTTGTGGAATCAAGTGCCTCACCCGAGAGAGCCTAAATTTGAACAAGTGGACCATTAGAGTGTTTTTCTAAGAATCACTTGTCATAGGCCTCAAAGTAGCAATTGTTTAGAGTGAAATCTTAGAATTCCATCAAAAATCTCTATGTCGACTTACGCATCGAAACAAGAAGGGGAATGACACGAAAGGTACATAGGAAGTTAGGGTGGATAGATGAGATGATGGTAGGATCAATTACATTGCGTTCCCCAACCATTAATATATGTTTCTGCATGTCACATTAGGGACTGCTCGCGCTGATTTCAGCGTGAACTCAAAACAAAGAGAAGTTTCCAATCCGGTTATAGAATCGAGCTAGACTTTTTCACGGTTGTGGAATCAAGTGCCTCACCCTAGAGAACCTAAATTTGAACAAGTGGACCATTAGAGAGTTTTTCTAAGAATCACTTGTCATAGGTCTCAAAGTTGCACTTGTTTAGAGTGAAATATTAGAATTCCATCGAAAATCTCTATGTCGACCTACGCATCGAAACAAGAAGGGGAACGACACGAAAGGTACATAGGAAGTTAGGGTGGATAGGTTAGATGATGGTAGGATCAATTACATTGCGTTACCCAACCGTTAATATATGTTTTCGCATGTGACATTAGGGATCGCGCGCTGATTTCAGCGTGAACTCAAAACAAAGAGAAGTTTCCAATCCGGTTATAGAATCGAGCTAGACTTTTTCACGGTTGTGGAATCAAGTGCCTCACCCTAGAGAACCTAAATTTGAACAAGTGGACCATTAGAGAGTTTTTCTAAGAATCACTTGTCATAGGTCTCAAAGTAGCACTTGTTTAGAGTGAAATCTTGGAATTCCATAAAAAATCTCTATGTCGACCTACGCATCAAACAAGAAGGGAACGACACTAAAGGTACATAGGAAGTTAGGGTGGATAGGTTAGATGATGGTAGGATCAATTACGTTGCGTTACCCAACAGTTAATATATGTTTTACGCATGTGACATTAGGGACTGCTCACGCTGATTTCAGCGTGAACTCAAAACAAAGAGATGTTTCCAATCCGGTTATAGAATCGAGCTAGACTTTTTTCGCGGTTGTGGAATCAAGTGCCTCACCCGAGAGAGCCTAAATTTGAACATGTGGACCATTAGAGAGTTTTCCTAAGAATCACTTGTCATAGGCCTCAAAGTAGCACTTCTTTAGAGTGAAATCTTGGAATTCCATCAAAAATCTCTATGTCGACCTACGTACCGAAACAAGAAGGGGAACGACACGAAAGGTACATAGGAAGTTAGGGTGGATAGGTTAGATGATGGTTGGATCAATTACATTGCGTTACCCAACCGTTAATATATGTTTCTCGGATGTGACATTAGGGACAAATTGCCGCTGATTTCAGCGTGAACTCAAAACAAAGAGAAGTGTCTAATCCGGCTATAGAATCGAGCTAGACTTTTTCGCGGTTGTTGAATCAAGTGCCTCACCCGAGAGAGCCTAAATTTGAACAAGTGGACCATTAGAGAGTTTTTCTAAGAATCACTTGTCATAGGCCTCAAAGTAGCACTTGTTTAGAGTGAAATCTTGGAATTCCATCGAAAATCTCTATGTCGACCTACGTACCGAAACAAGAAGGGGAACGACACGAAAGGTACATAGGAAGTTAGGGTGGATAGGTTAGATGATGGTAGGATCAATTACATTGCGTTACCCAATAGTTAATATATGTTTCTGCATGTGACATTAGGGATGCTGGCGCTGATTTCAGCGTGAACTCAAAACAAAGAGAAGTTTCCAATCCGGTTATAGAATCGAGCTAGACTTTTTCACGGTTGTGGAATCAAGTGCCTCACCCTAGAGAGCCTAAATTTGAACAAGTGGACCATTAGAGAGTTTTTCTAAGAATCACTTGTCATAGGTCTCAAAGTAGCACTTGTTTAGAGTGAAATCTTGAATTCCATCAAAAAATCTCTATGTCGACCTACGCATCGAAACAAGAAGGGGAACGACACGAAAGGTACATAGGAAGTTAGGGTGGATAGGTTAGATGATGGTAGGATCAATTACATTGCGTTACCCAATAGTTAATATATGTTTTCGCATGTGACATTAGGGATCGCTCGCGCTGATTTCAGCGTGAACTCAAAACAAAGAGATGTTTCCAATCCGGTTATAGAATCGAGCTAGACTTTTTTCACGGTTGTGGAATCAAGTGCCTCACCCGAGAGAGCCTAAATTTGAACAAGTGGACCATTAGAGAGTTTTCCTAAGAATCACTTGTCATAGGCCTCAAAGTAGCACTTGTTTAGAGTGAAATCTTGAATTCCATCAAAAATCTCTATGTCGACCTACGTGCACCGAAACAAGAAGGGGGAACGATACGAAAGGTACATAGGAAGTTAGGGTGGATAGGTTAGATGATGGTTGGATCAATTACATTGCGTTACCCAACCGTTAATATATGTTTCTGGATGTGACATTAGGGACTGCTCGCGCTGATTTCAGCGTGAACTCAAAACAAAGAGAAGTGTCTAATCCGGCTATAGAATCGAGCTAGACTTTTTCGCGGTTGTTGAATCAAGTGCCTCACCCGAGAGAGCCTAAATTTGAACAAGTGGACCATTAGAGAGTTTTTCTAAGAATCACTTGTCATAGGCCTCAAAGTAGCACTTGTTTAGAGTGAAATCTTAGAATTCCATCGACAATCTCTATGTCGATCTACGCTCATCGAAACAAGAAGGGGAACGATACGAAAGGTACATAGGAAGTTTGGGTGGATAGGTTAGATGATGGTAGGATCAATTACATTGCGTTCCCCAACCGTTAAAATATGTTTTCGCATGTGACATTAGGGATCGCCGCTGATTTCAGCGTGAACTCAAAACAAAGAGAAGTTTCCAATCCGGTTATAGAATCGAGCTAGACTTTTTTTCGCGGTTGTGGAATCAAGTGCCTCACCCGAGAGAGCCTAAATTTGAACAAGTGGACCATTAGAGAGTTTTTCTAAGAATCACTTGTCATAGGCCTCAAAGTAGCACTTGTTTAGAGTGAAATCTTGGAATTCCATCAAAAATCTCTATGTCGACCTACGCATCGAAACAAGAAGGGGAACGATACGAAAGGTACATAGGAAGTTAGGGTGGATAGGTTAGATGATGGTTGGATCAATTACATTGCGTTACCCAACCGTTAATATATGTTTTTCGATGTGACATTAGGGACACCTGTCGCTGATTTCAGCGTGAACTCAAAACAAAGAGAAGTGTCTAATCCGGTTATAGAATCGAGCTAGACTTTTTCGCGGTTGTTGAATCAAGTGCCTCACCCGAGAGAGCCTAAATTTGAACAAGTGGACCATTAGAGAGTTTTTCTAAGAATCACTTGTCATAGGCCTCAAAGTAGCACTTGTTTAGAGTGAAATCTTAGAATTCCATCAAAAATCTCTATGTCGATCTACGCACGAAAAGAAACAAGAAGGGGAACGACACGAAAAGGTACATAGGAAGTTAGGGTGGATAGGTTAGATGATGGTAGGGATCAATTACATTGCGTTCCCCAACCGTTAATATATGTTTTCGCATGTGACATTAGGGATCGCTGGGCGCTGATTTCAGCGTGAACTCAAAACAAAGAGAAGTTTCCAATCCGGTTATAGAATCGAGCTAGACTTTTTCGCGGTTGTGGAATCAAGTGCCTCACCCGAGAGAGCCTAAATTTGAACAAGTGGACCATTAGAGAGTTTTTCTAAGAATCACTTGTCATAGGTCTCAAAGTAGCACTTGTTTAGAGTGAAATCTTGGAATTCCATCAAAAATCTCTATGTCGACCTACGCATCGAAACAAGAAGGGGAACGACACGAAAGGTACATAGGAAGTTAGGGTGGATAGGTTAGATGATGGTAGGATCAATTACATTGCGTTACCCAACCGTTAATATATGTTTCGGATGTGACATTAGGGACTCGCTTGCGCTGATTTCAGCGTGAACTCAAAACAAAGAGAAGTTTCCAATCCGGTTATAGAATCGAGCTAGACTTTTTCATGGTTGTGGAATCAAGTGCCTCACCCTAGAGAGCCTAAATTTGAACAAGTGGACCATTAGAGAGTTTTTCTAAGAATCACTTGTCATAGGTCTCAAAGTAGCACTTGTTTAGAGTGAAATCTTGGAATTCCATCGAAAATCTCTATGTCGACCTACGCATCGAAACAAGAAGGGAACGACACGAAAGGTACATAGGAAGTTAGGGTGGATAGGTTAGATGATGGTAAGATCAATTACATTGCGTTCCCCAACCGTTAATATATGTTTTCGGATGTGACATTAGGGATCGCTCGCGCTGATTTCAGCGTGAACTCAAAACAAAGAGAAGTTTCCAATCCGTTATAGAATCGAGCTAGACTTTTTCATGGTTGTGGAATCAAGTGCCTCACCCTAGAGAACCTAAATTTGAACAAGTGGACCATTAGAGAGTTTTTCTAAGAATCACTTGTCATAGGTCTCAAAGTAGCACTTGTTTAGAGTGAAATCTTGGAATTCCATCGAAAAATCTCTATGTCGACCTACGCATCGAAACAAGAAGGGGAACGACACGAAAGGTACATAGGAAGTTAGGGTGGATAGGTTAGATGATGGTAGGATCAATTACATTGCGTTCCCCAACCGTTAATATATGTTTTTGGATGTGACATTAGGGGATCTTGGCGCTGATTTCAGCGTGAACTCAAAACAAAGAGAAGTTTCCAATCCGGTTATAGAATCGAGCTAGACTTTTTCATGGTTGTGGAATCAACTGCCTCACCCTAGAGAACCTAAATTTGAACAAGTGGACCATTAGAGAGTTTTTCTAAGAATCACTTGTCATAGGTCTCAAAGTAGCACTTGTTTAGAGTGAAATCTTGGAATTCCATCGAAAATCTCTATGTCGACCTACGCATCAAACAAGAAGGGGAAGGACACGAAAGGTACATAGGAAGTTAGGTGGATAGGTTAGATGATGGTTGGATCAATTACATTGCGTTACCCAACCGTTAATATATGTTTTCGGATGTGACATTAGGGACAGTTGTCGCTGATTTCAGCGTGAACTCAAAACAAAGAGAAGTTTCTAATCCGCTATAGAATCGAGCTAGACTTTTTTCGCGGTTGTTGAATCAAGTGCCTCACCCGAGAGAGCCTAAATTTGAACAAGTGGACCATTAGAGAGTTTTTCTAAGAATCACTTGTCATAGGCCTCAAAATAGCACTTGTTTAGAGTGAAATCTTAGAATTCCATCGAAAATCTCTATGTCGATCTACGCATCGAAACAAGAAGGGGAACGATACGAAAGGTACATAGGAAGTTAGGGTGGATAGGTTAGATGATGGTAGGGTCAATTACATTGCGTTCCCCAACCGTTAAAATATGTTTTCGCATGTGACATTAGGGACTACGCTCGCGCTGATTTCAGCGTGAACTCAAAACAAAGAGAAGTTTCCAATCCGGTTATAGAATCGAGCTAGACTTTTTTCGCGGTTGTGGAATCAAGTGCCTCACCCGAGAGAGCCTAAATTTGAACAAGTGGACCATTAGAGAGTTTTTCTAAGAATCACTTGTCATAGGCCTCAAAGTAGCACTTGTTTAGAGTGAAATCTTGGAATTCCATCAAAAATATCTATGTCGACCTACGCATCGAAACAAGAAGGGGAACGATACGAAAGGTACATAGGAAGTTAGGGTGGATAGGTTAGATGATGGTTGGATCAATTACATTGCGTTACCCAACCGTTAATATATGTTTCTGGATGTGACATTAGGGACAGCTGTCGCTGATTTCAGCGCGAACTCAAAACAAAGAGAAGTGTCTAATCCGGCTATAGAATCGAGCTAGCCTTTTTCGCAGTTGTTGAATCAAGTGCCTCACCCGAGAGAGCCTAAATTTGAACAAGTGGACCATTAGAGAGTTTTTCTAAGAATCACTTGTCATAGGCCTCAAAGTAGCACTTGTTTAGAGTGAAATCTTAGAATTCCATCGACAATCTCTATGTCGATCTACGTACCGAACCAAGAAGGGGAACGACACGAAAGGTACATAGGAAGTTAGGGTGGATAGGTTAGATGATGGTAGGGTCAATTACATTGTGTTCCCCAACCGTTAAAATATGTTTCTACATGTGTCATTAGGGACTGCTCACGCTGATTTCAGCGTGAACTCAAAACAAAGAGAAGTTTCCAATCCGGTTATAGAATCGAGCTAGACTTTTTCGCGGTTGTGGAATCAAGTGCCTCACCCGAGAGAGCCTAAATTTGAACATGTGGACCATTAGAGAGTTTTCCTAAGAATCACTTGTCATAGGCCTCAAAGTAGCACTTCTTTAGAGTGAAATCTTGGAATTCCATCAAAAATCTCTATGTCGACCTACGTACCGAAACAAGAAGGGGAACGATACGAAAGGTACATAGGAAGTTAGGGTGGATAGGTTAGATGATGGTTGGATCAATTACATTGCGTTACCCAATCGTTAATATATGTTTCTGGATGTGACATTAGGGACAGCTGTCGCTGGTTTCAGCGCGAACTCAAAACAAAGAGAAGTGTCTAATCCGGCTATAGAATCGAGCTAGAGTTTTTCGCGGTTGTTGAATCAAGTGCCTCACCCGAGAGAGCCTAAATTTGAACAAGTGGACCATTAGAGAGTTTTTCTAAGAATCACTTGTCATAGGCCTCAAAGTAGCACTTGTTTAGAGTGAAATCTTAGAATTCCATCGACAATCTCTATGTCGATCTACGTACCGAAACAAGAAGGGGAACGACACGAAAGGTACATAGGAAGTTAGGGTGGATAGGTTAGATGATGGTAGGGTCAATTACATTGCGTTCCCCAACCGTTAAAATATGTTTTCGCATGTGTCATTAGGGGATGCTCGCGCTCGCTGATTTCAGCGTGAACTCAAAACAAAGAGAAGTTTCCAATCCGGTTATAGAATCGAGCTAGACTTTTTCGCGGTTGTGGAATCAAGTGCCTCACCCGAGAGAGCCTAAATTTGAACAAGTGGACCGATAGAGTGTTTTTCTAAGAATCACTTGTCATAGGCCTCAAAGTAGCAATTGTTTAGAGTGAAATCTTAGAATTCCATCAAAAATCTCTATGTCGACTTACGTACCGAAACAAGAAGGGGAACGACACGAAAGGTACATAGGAGGTTAGGGTGGATAGATGAGATGATGGTAGGATCAATTACATTGCGTTACCCAACAGTTAATATATGTTTCTGCATGTCACATTAGGGACTGCTCGCGCTGATTTCAGCGTGAACTCACAACAAAGAGAAGTTTCCAATCCGGTTATAGAATCGAGCTAGACTTTTTCACGGTTGTGGAATCAAGTGCCTCACCCTAGAGAACCTAAATTTGAACAAGTGGACCATTAGAGAGTTTTTCTAAGAATCACTTGTCATAGGTCTCAAAGTTGCACTTGTTTAGAGTGAAATATTGGAATTCCATCGAAAATCTCTATGTCGACCTACGTACCGAAACAAGAAGGGGAACGACACGAAAGGTACATAGGAAGTTAGGGTGGATAGGTTAGATGATGGTAGGATCAATTACATTGCGTTACCCAACAGTTAATATATGTTTATGCATGTGACATTAGGGACTGCTCGCGCTGATTTCAGCGTGAACTCAAAACAAAGAGAAGTTTCCAATCCGGTTATAGAATCGAGCTAGACTTTTTCACGGTTGTGGAATCAAGTGCCTCACCCTAGAGAACTTAAATTTGAACAGGTGGACCATTAGAGAGTTTTTCTAAGAATCACTTGTCATAGGTCTCAAAGTAGCACTTGTTTAGAGTGAAATCTTGGAATTCCATAAAAAATCTCTATGTCGACCTACGTACCGAAACAAGAAGGGGAACGACACGAAAGGTACATAGGAAGTTAGGGTGGATAGGTTAGATGATGGTAGGATCAATTACGTTGCGTTACCCAACAGTTAATATATGTTTCTGCATGTGACATTAGGGACTGCTCACGCTGATTTCAGCGTGAACTCAAAACAAAGAGATGTTTCCAATCCGGTTATAGAATCGAGCTAGACTTTTTCGCGGTTGTGGAATCAAGTGCCTCACCCGAGAGAGCCTAAATTTGAACATGTGGACCATTAGAGAGTTTTCCTAAGAATCACTTGTCATAGGCCTCAAAGTAGCACTTCTTTAGAGTGAAATCTTGGAATTCCATCAAAAATTTCTATGTCGACCTACGCATCAAAAAACAAGAAGGGGAACGATACGAAAGGTACATAGGAAGTTAGGGTGGATAGGTTAGATGATGGTTGGATCAATTACATTGCGTTACCCAACCTTTAATATATGTTTCGGATGTGACATTAGGGACAGTTGTCGCTGATTTCAGCGTGAACTCAAAAACAAAGAGAAGTGTCTAATCGGCTATAGAATCGAGCTAGACTTTTTTTCGCGGTTGTTGAATCAAGTGCCTCACCCGAGAGAGCCTAAATTTGAACAAGTGGACCATTAGAGAGTTTTTCTAAGAATCACTTGTCATAGGCCTCAAAGTAGCACTTGTTTAGAGTGAAATCTTGGAATTCCATCGAAAATCTCTATGTCGACCTACGCATCCGAAACAAGAAGGGGAACGACACCTAAAGGTACATAGGAAGTTAGGGTGGATAGGTTAGATGATGGTAGGATCAATTACATTGCGTTACCCAATAGTTAATATATGTTTCTCGCATGTGACATTAGGGGACTGCGCGCTGATTTCAGCGTGAACTCAAAACAAAGAGAAGTTTCCAATCCGGTTATAGAATCGAGCTAGACTTTTTCACGGTTGTGGAATCAAGTGCCTCACCCTAGAGAGAGCCTAAATTTGAACAAGTGGACCATTAGAGAGTTTTTCTAAGAATCACTTGTCATAGGTCTCAAAGTAGCACTTGTTTAGAGTGAAATCTTGGAATTCCATCGAAAATCTCTATGTCGACCTACGCATCGAAAAACAAGAAGGGGAACGACACGAAAGGTACATAGGAAGTTAGGGTGGATAGGTTAGATGATGGTAGGATCAATTACATTGCGTTACCCAACAGTTAATATTTGTTTCTGCATTTGACATTAGGGACTGCTCGCGCTGATTTCAGCGTGAACTCAAAACAAAGAGATGTTTCCAATCCGGTTATAGAATCGAGCTAGACTTTTTCGCGGTTGTGGAATCAAGTGCCTCACCCGAGAGAGCCTAAATTTGAACAAGTGGACCATTAGAGAGTTTTCCTAAGAATCACTTGTCATAGGTCTCAAAGTAGCACTTGTTTAGAGTGAAATCTTGGAATTCCATCGAAAATCTCTATGTCGACCTACGTACCGAAACAAGAAGGGGAACGATACGAAAGGTACATAGGAAGTTAGGGTGGATAGGTTAGATGATGGTTGGATCAATTACATTGCGTTACCCAACCGTTAATATATGTTTCTCGGATGTGACATTAGGGACGCTCGCCGCTGATTTCAGCGTGAACTCAAAACAAAGAGAAGTTTCTAATCCGGCTATAGAATCGAGCTAGACTTTTTTTCGCGGTTGTTGAATCAAGTGCCTCACCCGAGAGAGCCTAAATTTGAACAAGTGGACCATTAGAGAGTTTTTCTAAGAATCACTTGTCATAGGTCTCAAAGTAGCACTTGTTTAGAGTGAAATCTTAGAATTCCATCGAAAATCTCTATGTCGACCTACGTACCGAAACAAGAAGGGGAACGACACGAAAGGTACATAGGAAGTTAGGGTGGATAGGTTAGATGATGGTAGGATCAATTACATTGCGTTCCCCAACCATTAATATATGTTTCTCGGATGTGACATTAGGGACTGCTGGCGCTGATTTCAGCGTGAACTCAAAACAAAGAGAAGTTTCCAATCCGGTTATAGAATCGAGCTAGACTTTTTCACGGTTGTGGAATCAAGTGCCTCACCCTAGAGAGCCTAAATTTGAACAAGTGGACCATTAGAGAGTTTTTCTAAGAATCACTTGTCATAGGTCTCAAAGTAGCACTTGTTTAGAGTGAAATCTTGGAATTCCATCAAAAAATCTCTATGTCGACCTACGCATCGAAACAAGAAGGGGAACGACACGAAAGGTACATAGGAAGTTAGGGTGGATAGGTTAGATGATGGTAGGATCAATTACATTGCGTTACCCAATAGTTAATATATGTTTCTGCATGTGACATTAGGGACTGCTCGCGCTGATTTCAGCGTGAACTCAAAACAAAGAGAAGTTTCCAATCCGGTTATAGAATCGAGCTAGACTTTTTCATGGTTGTGGAATCAACTGCCTCACCCTAGAGAACCTAAATTTGAACAAGTGGACCATTAGAGAGTTTTTCTAAGAATAGCTTGTCATAGGTCTCAAAGTAGCACTTGTTTAGAGTGAAATCTTGGAATTCCATCGAAAATCTCTATGTCGACCTACGTACCGAAACAAGAAGGGGAAGGACACGAAAGGTACATAGGAAGTTAGGGTGGATAGGTTAGATGATGGTTGGACCAATTACATTGCGTTACCCAACCGTTAATATATGTTTCTGGATGTGACATTAGGGACAGTTGTCGCTGATTTCAGCGCGAACTCAAAACAAAGAGAAGTTTCTAATCCGGCTATAGAATCGAGCTAGACTTTTTCGCGGTTGTTGAGTCAAGTGCCTCACCCGAGAGAGCCTAAATTTGAACAAGTGGACCATTAGAGAGTTTTTCTAAGAATCACTTGTTATAGGCCTCAAAATAGCACTTGTTTAGAGTGAAATCTTAGAATTCCATAGACAATCTCTATGTCGATCTACGTACCGAAACAAGAAGGGGAACGATACGAAAGGTACATACGAAGTTAGGGTGGATAGGTTAGATGATGGTAAGATCAATTACATTGCGTTACCCAACCGTTAATATATGTTTTCGGATGTGACATTAGGGACTGCTGGCGCTGATTTCAGCGTGAACTCAAAACAAAGAGAAGTGTCTAATCCGGTTATAGAATCGAGCTAGACTTTTTTTCGCGGTTGTTGAATCAAGTGCCTCACCCGAGAGAGCCTAAATTTGAACAAGTGGACCATTAGAGAGTTTTTCTAAGAATCACTTGTCATAGGTCTCAAAGTAGCACTTGTTTAGAGTGAAATCTTGGAATTCCATCGAAAATCTCTATGTCGACCTACGCATCGAAACAAGAAGGGGAACGACACGAAAGGTACATAGGAAGTTAGGGTGGATAGGTTAGATGATGGTTGGATCAATTACATTGCGTTACCCAACCGTTAATATATGTTTTCGGATGTGACATTAGGGACTGCTGGCGCTGATGTCAGCGTGAACTCAAAACAAAGAGAAGTTTCCAATCCGGTTATAGAATCGAGCTAGACTTTTTCACGGTTGTGGAATCAAGTGCCTCACCCGAGAGAGCCTAAATTTGAACAAGTGGACCATTAGAGAGTTTTTCTAAGAATCACTTGTCATAGGTCTCAAAGTAGCACTTGTTTAGAGTGAAATCTTGGAATTCCATCGAAAATCTCTATGTCGACCTACGTACCGAAACAAGAAGGGGAACGACACGAAAGGTACATAGGAAGTTAGGGTGGATAGGTTAGATGATGGTAGGATCAATTACATTGCGTTACCCAATAGTTAATATATGTTTCTCGCATGTGACATTAGGGGCTCGCTCGCTGATTTCAGCATGAACTCAAAACAAAGAGAAGTTTCCAATCCGGTTATAGAATCGAGCTAGACTTTTTTCACGGTTGTGGAATCAAGTGCCTCACCCTAGAGAACCTAAATTTGAACAAGTGGACCATTAGAGAGTTTTTCTAAGAATCACTTGTCATAGGTCTCAAAGTAGCACTTGTTTAGAGTGAAATCTTGGAATTCCATCAAAAATCTCTATGTCGACCTACGTACCGAAACAAGAAGGGGAACGACACGAAAGGTACATAGGAAGTTAGGGTGGATAGGTTAGATGATGGTTGGATCAATTACATTGCGTTACCCAACTGTTAATATATGTTTCTAGATGTGACATTAGGGACAGCTGTCGCTGATTTCAGCGCGAACTCAAAACAAAGAGAAGCGTCTAATCCGGCTATAGAATCGAGCTAGACTTTTTCGCGGTTGTTGAATCAAGTGCCTCACCCGAGAGAGCCTAAATTTGAACAAGTGGACCATTAGAGAGTTTTTCTAAGAATCACTTGTCATAGGCCTCAAAGTAGCACTTGTTTAGAGTGAAATCTTAGAATTCCATCGACAATCTCTATGTCGATCTACGTACCGAAACAAGAAGGGGAACGACACGAAAGGTACATAGGAAGTTAGGGTGGATAGGTTAGATGATGGTAGGGTCAATTACATTGCGTTCCCCAACCGTTAAAATATGTTTCTGCATGTGACATTAGGGATCTCGCGCGCTGATTTCAGCGTGAACTCAAAACAAAGAGAAGTTTCCAATCCGGTTATAGAATCGAGCTAGACTTTTTCGCGGTTGTGGAATCAAGTGCCTCACCCGAGAGAGCCTAAATTTGAACGAGTGGACCAATAGAGTGTTTTTCTAAGAATCACTTGTCATAGGCCTCAAAGTAGCAATTGTTTAGAGTGAAATCTTGAAATTCTATCGAAAATCTCTGTGTCGACCTACGTACCGAAACAAGAAGTGGAACGACACGAAAGTTACATAGGAAGTTAGGGTGGATAGGTCAGATGATGGTAAGATCAATTACATTGCGTTCCCCAACCGTTAATATATGTTTCTGGAGGTGACAATAAGGACTGTTGGCGCTGATTTCAGCGCGAACTCAAAACAAAGAGAAGTTTCGAATCCGGTTATAGAGTCGAGCTAGACTTTTTCACGGTTGTGGAATCAAGTGCCTCACCCTAGAGAACCTAAATTTGAACAAGTGGACCATTAGAGAGTTTTTCTAAGAATCACTTGTCATAGGTCTCAAAGTAGCACTTGTTTAGAGTGAAATCTTGGAATTCCATCGAAAATCTCTATGTCGACCTACGTACCGAAACAAGAAGGGGAACGACACGAAAGTTACATAGGAAGTTAGGGTGGATAGGTTAGATGATGGTAAGATCAATTACATTGCGTTCCCCAACCGTTAATATATGTTTCGGAGGTGACATTAGGGACTACCTGGCGCTGATTTCAGCGTGAACTCAAAACAAAGAGAAGTTTCCAATCCGGTTATAGAATCGAGCTAGACTTTTTTCGCGGTTGTTGAATCAAGTGCCTCACCCGAGAGAGCCTAAATTTAAACAAGTGGACCATTAGAGAGTTTTTCTAAGAATCACTTGTCATAGGCCTCAAAGTAGCACTTGTTTAGAGTGAAATCTTAGAATTCCATCGAAAAATCTCTATGTCGATCTACGCATCGAAACAAGAAGGGGAACGACACGAAAGGTACATAGGAAGTTAGGGTGGATAGGTTAGATGATGGTAGGGATCAATTACATTGCGTTCCCCAACCGTTAAAATATGTTTCGCATGTGAAATTAGGGATTTGCTCGCGCTGATTTCAGCGTGAACTCAAAAACAAAGAGAAGTTTCCAATCCGGTTATAGAATCAAGCTAGACTTTTTCACGGTTGTGGAATCAAGTGCCTCACCCTAGAGAACCTAAATTTGAACAAGAGGACCATTAGAGAGTTTTTCTAAGAATCACTTGTCATAGGTCTCAAAGTAGCACTTGTTTAGAGTGAAATCTTGGAATTTCATCGAAAATCTCTATGTCGACCTACGTACCGAAACAAGAAGGGAACGACACGAAAGGTACATAGGAAGTTAGGGTGGATAGGTTAGATGATGGTAGGATCAATTACATTGCGTTACCCAACCGTTAATATATGTTTTCGCATGTGACATTAGGGACTGCTCGTGCTGATTTCAGCGTGAACTGAAAACAAAGAGATGTTTTCAATCCGGTTATAGAATCGAGCTAGACTTTTTCGTGGTTGTGGAATCAAGTGCCTCACCCGAGAGAGCCTAAATTTGAACAAGTGGACCATTAGAGAGTTTTTCTAAGAATCACTTGTCATAGGCCTCAAAGTAGCACTTGTTTAGAGTGAAATCTTAGAATTCCATCGATAATCTCTATGTCGATCTACGTACCGAAACAAGAAGGGGAACGACACGAAAGGTACATAGGAAGTTAGGGTGGATAGGTTAGATGATGGTAGGGTCAATTACATTGCGTTCCCCAACCGTTAAATATATGTTTCGCATGTGACATTAGGGACTGCTCGCGCTGATTTCAGCGTGAACTCAAAACAAAGAGAAGTTTCCAATCCGGTTATAGAATCGAGCTAGACTTTTTCGCGGTTGTGGAATCAAGTGCCTCACCCGAGAGAGCCTAAATTTGAACAAGTGGACCAATAGAGTGTTTTTCTAAGAATCACTTGTCATAGGCCTCAAAGTAGCACTTGTTTAGAGTGAAATCTTGGAATTCCATCGAAAATATCTATGTCGACCTACGCATCGAAACAAGAAGGGGAAGGACACGAAAGGTACATAGGAAGTTAGGGTGGATAGGTTAGATGATGGTTGGATCAATTACATTGCGTTACCCAACCGTTAATATATGTTTCTGGATGTGACATTAGGGACAGTTGTCGCTGATTTCAGCGCGAACTCAAAACAAAGAGAAGTTTCTAATCCGGCTATAGAATCGAGCTAGACTTTTTCGCGGTTGTTGAATCAAGTGCCTCACCCGAGAGAGCCTAAATTTGAACAAGTGGACCATTAGAGAGTTTTTCTAAGAATCACTTGTCATAGGCCTCAAAATAGCACTTGTTTAGAGTGAAATCTTAGAATTCCATAGACAATCTCTATGTCGATCTACGCATGAAAAACAAGAAGGGGAACGATACGAAAGGTACATACGAAGTTAGGGTGGATAGGTTAGATGATGGTAGGGTCAATTACATTGCGTTCCCCAACCGTTAAAATATGTTTCTGCATGTGACATTAGGGACTGCTCGCGCTGATTTCAGCATGAACTCAAAACAAAGAGAAGTTTCCAATCCGGTTATAGAATCGAGTTAGACTTTTTTTCGCGGTTGTGGAATCAAGTGCCTCACCCGAGAGAGCCTAAATTTGAACAAGTGGACCATTAGAGAGTGTTTTCTAAGAATCACTTGTCATAGGCCTCAAAGTAGCACTTGTTTAGAGTGAAATCTTGGAATTCCTCATAAAAAATCTCTATGTCGACCTACGCATCGAAACAAGAAGGGGAACGATACGAAAGGTACATAGGAAGTTAGGGTGGATAGGTTAGATGATGGTTGGATCAATTACATTGCTTTACCCAACCGTTAATATATGTTTCTGGATGTGACATTAGGGACAGCTGGCACTGATTTCAGCGCGAACTCAAAACAAAGAGAAGTGTCTAATCCGGCTATAGAATCGAGCTAGACTTTTTCGCGGTTGTTGAATCAAGTGCCTCACCCGAGAGAGCCTAAATTTGAACAAGTGGACCATTAGAGAGTTTTTCTAAGAATCACTTGTCATAGGCCTCAAAGTAGCACTTGTTTAGAGTGAAATCTTGAAATTCCATCGAAAATCTCTATGTCGACCTACGTGCATCGAAACAAGAAGGGAACGACACGAAAGTTACATAGGAAGTTAGGGTGGATAGGTTAGATGATGGTAAGATCAATTACATTGCGTTCCCCAACCGTTAAATATATGTTTCTAGAGGTGACAATTAGGGATCGGCTCGCGCTGATTTCAGCGTGAACTCAAAACAAAGAGAAGTTTCCAATCCGGTTATAGAATCGAGCTAGACTTTTTCACGGTTGTGGAATCAAGTGCCTCACCCTAGAGAACCTAAATTTGAACAAGTGGACCATTAGAGAGTTTTTCTAAGAATCACTTGTCATAGGTCTCAAAGTAGCACTTGTTTAGAGTGAAATCTTGGAATTCCATCGAAAATCTCTATGTCGACCTACGTACCGAAACAAGAAGGGGAAGGACACAAAAGGTACATAGGAAGTTAGGGTGGATAGGTTAGATGATGGTAGGATCAATTACATTGCGTTACCCAACAGTTAATATATGTTTCTGCATGTGACATTAGGGACTGCTCGCGCTGATTTCAGCGTGAACTCAAAACAAAGAGAAGTTTCCAATCCGGTTATAGAATCGAGCTAGACTTTTTCACGGTTGTGGAATCAAGTGCCTCACCCGAGAGAGCCTAAATTTGAACAAGTGGACCATTAGAGAGTTTTCCTAAAAATCACTTGTCATAGGCCTCAAAGTAGCACTTGTTTAGAGTGAAATCTTGGAATTCCATCGAAAATATCTATGTCGACCTACGTGCCGAAACAAGAAGGGGAACGAAACGAAAGGTACATAGGAAGTTAGGGTGGATAGGTTAGATGATGGTTGGACCAATTACATTGCGTTACCCAACCGTTAATATATGTTTCTGGATGTGACATTAGGGACAGTTGTCGCTGATTTCAGCGCGAACTCAAAACAAAGAGAAGTTTCTAATCCGGCTATAGAATCGAGCTAGACTTTTTCGCGGTTGTTGAGTCAAGTGCCTCACCCGAGAGAGCCTAAATTTGAACAAGTGGACCATTAGAGAGTTTTTCTAAGAATCACTTGTCATAGGCCTCAAAATAGCACTTGTTTAGAGTGAAATCTTAGAATTCCATAGACAATCTCTATGTCGATCTACGTACCGAAACAAGAAGGGGAACGACACGAAAGGTACATAGGAAGTTAGGGTGGATAGGTTAGATGATGGTAGGGTCAATTACATTGCGTTCCCCAACCGTTAAAATATGTTTCTGCATGTGACATTAAGGACTGCTCGCGCTGATTTCAGCGTGAACTCAAAACAAAGAGAAGTTTCCAATCCGGTTATAGAATCGAGTTAGACTTTTTCGCGGTTGTGGAATCAAGTGCCTCACCCGAGAGAGCCTAAATTTGAACAAGTGGACCAATAGAGTGTTTTTCTAAGAATCACTTGTCATAGGCCTCAAAGTAGCACTTCTTTAGAGTGAAATCTTGGAATTCCATAAAAAATCTCTATGTCGACCTACGTACCGAAACAAGAAGGGGAACGATACGAAAGGTACATAGGAAGTTAGGGTGGATAGGTTAGATGATGGTTGGATCAATTACATTGCTTTACCCAACCGTTAATATATGTTTTCGGATGTGACATTAGGGACGGTGGCGCTGATTTCAGCGAACTCAAAACAAAGAGAAGTGTCTAATCCGGCTATAGAATCGAGCTAGACTTTTTCGCGGTTGTTGAATCAAGTGCCTCACCCGAGAGAGCCTAAATGTGAACAAGTGGACCATTAGAGAGTTTTTCTAAGAATCACTTGTCATAGGTCTCAAAGTAGCACTTGTTTAGAGTGAAACCTTGGAATTCCATCAAAAATCTCTATGTCGACCTACGTGCCGAAACAAGAAGGGGAACGACACGAAAGTTACATAGGAAGTTAGGGTGGATAGGTTAGATGATGGTAAGATCAATTACATTGCGTTCCCCAATCGTTAATATATGTTTCTGGAGGTGACATTAGGGACTGCTGGCGCTGATTTCAGCGCGAACTCAAAAACAAAGTGAAGTTTCCAATCCGGTTATAGAATCGAGCTAGACTTTTTTTCACGGTTGTGGAATCAAGTGCCTCACCCAGAGAGAATTTGGACCATTGGACCATTAGAGAGTTTTTCTAAGAATCACTTGTCATAGGTCTCAAAGTAGCACTTGTTTAGAGTGAAATCTTGAATTCCATCGAAAATCTCTATGTCGACCTTCGGAACGAAACAAGAAAGGGAACGACACGAAAGGTACAAAGGAAGTTAGGGTGGATAGGTTAGATGATGGTAGGATCAATTACATTGCGTTACCCAATAGTTAATATATGTTTCTGCATGTGACATTAGGGACTGCTCACGCTGATTTCAGTGTGAACTCAAAACAAAGAGAAGTTTCCAATCCGGTTATAGAATCGAGTTAGACTTTTTCGCGTTTGTGGAATCAAGTGCCTCACCCGAGAGAGCCTAAATTTGAACAAGTGGACCATTAGAGTGTTTTTCTAAGAATCACTTGTCATAGGCCTCAAAGTAGCACTTCTTTAGAGTGAAATCTTGGAATTCCATAAAAATCTCTATGTCGACCTACGCATCGAAACAAGAAGGGGAACGACACGAAAGGTACATAGGAAGTTAGGGTGGATAGGTTAGATGATGGTTGGATCAATTACATTGCGTTACCCAACCGTTAATATATGTTTCTGGATGTGACATTAGGGACAGCACTGATTTCAGCGCGAACTCAAAACAAAGAGAAGTGTCTAATCCGGCTATAGAATCGAGCTAGACTTTTTCGCGGTTGTTGAATCAAGTGCCTCACCCGAGAGAGCCTAAATTTGAACAAGTGGACCATTAGAGAGTTTTTCTAAGAATCACTTGTCATAGGCCTCAAAGTAGCACTTGTTTAGAGTGAAATCTTAGAATTCCATCGAAAATCTCTATGTCGATCTACGTACCGAAACAAGAAGGGGAACGACACGAAAGGTACATAGGAAGTTAGGGTGGATAGGTTAGATGATGGTAGGGTCAATTACATTGCGTTCCCCAACCGTTAAAATATGTTTCTGCATGTGTCATTAGGGACTGCTCGCGCTGATTTCAGCGTGAACTAAAAACAAAGAGAAGTTTCCAATCCGGTTATAGAATCGAGCTAGACTTTTTCGCGGTTGTGGAATCAAGTGCCTCACCCTAGAGAACCTAAATTTGAACAAGTGGACCATTAGAGAGTTTTTCTAAGAATCACTTGTCATAGGTCTCAAAGTAGCACTTGTTTAGAGTGAAATCTTGGAATTCCATCGAAAATCTCTATGTCGACCTACGTGCCGAAACAAGAAGGGGAACGACACGAAAGTTACATAGGAAGTTAGGGTGGATAGGTTAGATGATGGTAAGATCAATTACATTGCGTTCCCCAACCGTTAATATATGTTTCTGGAGGTGACAATAAGGACTGCAGGCGCTGATTTCAGCGCGAACTCAAAACAAAGAGAAGTTTCGAATCCGGTTATAGAATCGAGCTAGACTTTTTCGCGGTTGTTGAATCAAGTGCCTCACCCGAGAGAGCCTAAATTTGAACAAGTGGACCATTAGAGAGTTTTTCTAAGAATCACTTGTCATAGGCCTCAAAGTAGCACTTGTTTAGAGTGAAATCTTAGAATTCCATCGACAATCTCTATGTCGATCTACGTACCGAAACAAGAAGGGGAACGACACGAAAGGTACATAGGAAGTTAGGGTGGATAGGTTAGATGATGGTAGGGTCAATCACATTGCGTTCCCCAACCGTTAAAATATGTTTCTGCATGTGAAATTAGGGACTGCTCGCGCTGATTTCAGCGTGAACTCAAAACAAAGAGAAGTTTCCAATCCGGTTATAGAATCAAGCTAGACTTTTTCACGGTTGTGGAATCAAGTGCCTCACCCTAGAGAACCTAAATTTGAACAAGTGGACCATTAGAGAGTTTTTCTAAGAATCACTTGTCATAGGTCTCAAAGTAGCACTTGTTTAGAGTGAAATCTTGGAATTTCATCGAAAATCTCTATGTCGACCTACGTACCGAAACAAGAAGGGGAACGACACGAAAGGTACATAGGAAGTTAGGGTGGATAGGTTAGATGATGGTAGGATCAATTACATTGCGTTACCCAACAGTTAATATATGTTTTTGCATGTGACATTAGGGACTGCTCGCGCTGATTTCAGCGTGAACTCAAAACAAAGAGATGTTTCCAATCCGGTTATAGAATCGAGCTAGACTTTTTCGCGGTTGTGGAATCAAGTGCCTCACCCGAGAGAGCCTAAATTTGAACAAGTGGACCAATAGAGTGTTTTTCTAAGAATCACTTGTCATAGGCCTCAAAGTAGCAATTGTTTAGAGTGAAATCTTGGAATTCCATCGAAAATCTCTATGTCAACCTACGTACCGAAACAAGAAGTGGAACGAAACGAAAGTTACATAGGAAGTTAGGGTGGATAGGTTAGATGATGGTAAGATCAATTACATTGCGTTCCCCAACCGTTAATATATGTTTCTAGAGGTGACAATAAGGACTGCTGGCGCTGATTTCAGCGCGAACTCAAAACAAAGAGAAGTTTCCAATCCGGTTATAGAATCGAGCTAGACTTTTTCACGGTTGTGGAATCAAGTGCCTCACCCTAGAGAACCTAAATTTGAACAAGTGGACCATTAGAGAGTTTTTCTAAGAATCACTTGTCATAGGTCTCAAAGTAGCACTTGTTTAGAGTGAAATCTTGGAATTCCATCGAAAATCTCTATGTCGACCTACGCATCAGAAACAAGAAGGGAACGACACGAAAGGTACATAGGAAGTTAGCGTGGATAGGTTAGATGATGGTAGGATCAATTACATTGCGTTACCCAACAGTTAATATATGTTTACGCATGTGACATTAGGGACTGCTCGCTGATTTCAGCGTGAACTCAAAACAAAGAGAAGTTTCCAATCCGGTTATAGAATCGAGCTAGACTTTTTTTCGCGGTTGTGGAATCAAGTGCCTCACCCTAGAGAGCCTAAATTTGAACAAGTGGACCATTAGAATGTTTTTCTAAGAATCACTTGTCATAGGCCTCAAAGTAGCAATTGTTTAGAGTGAAATCTTGGAATTCCATCGAAAATCTCTATGTCGACCTACGTGCACCGAAACAAGAAGGGGAACGACATGAAAGGTACATAGGAAGTTAGGGTGGATAGGTTAGATGATGGTAGGATCAATTACATTGCGTTACCCAACCGTTAATATATGTTTACGGATGTGACATTAGGGATTTGCTCGCGCTGATTTCAGCGTGAACTCAAAACAAAGAGAAGTTTCCAATCCGGTTATAGAATCGAGCTAGACTTTTTCGCGGTTGTGGAATCAAGTGCCTCACCCGAGAGAACCTAAATTTGAACAAGTGGACCATTAGAGAGTTTTTCTAAGAATCACTTGTCATAGGCCTCAAAGTAGCACTTGTTTAGAGTGAAATCTTGGAATTCCATCGAAAATCTCTATGTCGACCTACGCATCGAAACAAGAAGGGAACGACACGAAAGGTACATAGGAAGTTAGGGTGGATAGGTTAGATGATGGTTGGATCAATTACATTGCGTGACCCAACCGTTAATATATGTTTTTCGCATGTGACATTAGGGATTGTTTGCTCGCGCTGATTTCAGCGTGAACTCAAAACAAAGAGAAGTTTCTAATCCGGTTATAGAATCGAGCTAGACTTTTTCGCGGTTGTTGAATCAAGTGCCTCACCCGAGAGAGCCTAAATTTGAACAAGTGGACCATTTGAATGTTTTTCTAAGAATCACTTGTCATAGGCCTCAAAGTAGCAATTGTTTAGAGTGAAATCTTGGAATTCCATCGAAAATCTCTATGTCGACCTACGTACCGAAACAAGAAGGGGGGAACGACACGAAAGGTACATAGGAAGTTAGGGTGGATAGGTTAGATGATGGTAGGATCAATTACATTGCGTTACCCAACCGTTAATATATGTTTCTCGGATGTGACATTAGGGGACTGCTCGCGCTGATTTCAGCGTGAACTCAAAACAAAGAGAAGTTTCTAATCCGGCTATAGAATCGAGCTAGACTTTTTCGCGGTTGTTGAATCAAGTGCCTCACCCGAGAGAGCCTAAATTTGAACAAGTGGACCAATAGAATGTTTTTCTAAGAATCACTTGTCATAGGCCTCAAAGTAGCAATTGTTTAGAGTGAAATCTTGGAATTCCATCGAAAATCTCTATGTCGACCTACGCATCGAAACAAGAAGGGGAACCACACGAAATGTACATAGGAAGTTAGGGTGGATAGGTTAGATGATGGTAGGATCAATTACATTGCGTTACCCAACAGTTAATATATGTTTACGCATGTGACATTAGGGACTGCTCGCGCTGATTTCAGCGTGAACTCAAAACAAAGAGAAGTTTCTAATCCGGCTATAGAATCGAGCTAGACTTTTTTCGCGGTTGTTGAATCAAGTGCCTCACCCGAGAGAGCCTAAATTTGAACAAGTGGACCATTTAGAGAGTTTTTCTAAGAATCACTTGTCATAGGCCTCAAAGTAGCACTTGTTTAGAGTGAAATCTTGGAATTCCATCAAAAATCTCTATGTCGACCTACGCACCAAAACAAGAAGGGGAACGACATGAAAGGTACATAGGAAGTTAGGGTGGATAGGTTAGATGATGGTAGGGTCAATTACATTGCGTTCCCCAACCGTTAAAATATGTTTACGCATGTGACATCATGGACTGCTTCGCGCTGATTTCAGCGTGAACTCAAAACAAAGAGAAGTTTCCAATCCGGTTATAGAATCGAGCTAGACTTTTTCGCGGTTGTGGAATCAAGTGCCTCACCCGAGAGAGCCTAAATTTGAACAAGTGGACCAATAGAGTGTTTTTCTAAGAATCACTTGTCATAGGCCTCAAAGTAGCACTTGTTTAGAGTGAAATCTTGGAATTCCATCGAAAATCTCTATGTCGACTTACGCGCCAAAACAAGAAGGGGAACCATACGAAAGGTACATAGGAAGTTAAGGTGGATAGGTTAGATGATGGTTGGATCAATTACATTGCGTTACCCAACCGTTAATATATTTTTCGGATGTGACATTAGGGGACGGTCGCGCTGATTTCAGCGTGAACTCAAAACAAAGAAAAGTGTCTAATCCGGCTATAGAATCGAGCTAGACTTTTTCGCGGTTGTTGAATCAAGTGCCTCACCCGAGATAGCCTAAATTTGAACAAGTGGACCATTAGAGAGTTTTCCTAAGAATCACTTGTCATGGGCCTCAAAGTAGCACTTGTTTAGAGTGAAATCTTGGAATTCCATCGAAAATCTCTATGTCGATCTACGTATCGAAACAAGAAGGGGAACGACACGAAAGGTACATAGGAAGTTAGGGTGGATAGATTAGATGATGGTAGGATCAATTACATTGCATTACCCAACAGTTAATATATGTTTCCGCATGTCACATTAGGGGACTGCTTTCGCGCTGATTTCAGCGTGAACTCAAAACAAAGAGAAGTTTCCAATCCGGTTATAGAATCGAGCTAGACTTTTTCACGGTTGTGGAATCAAGTGCCTCACCCTAGAGAACCTAAATTTGAACAAGTGGACCAATAGAATATTTTTCTAATCATCACTTGTCATAGGCCTCAAAGTAGCAATTGTTTAGAGTGAAATCTTGGAATTCCATCGAAAATCTCTATGTCGATCTACGTCGAAACAAGAAGGGAACAACACGAAAGGTACATAGGAAGTTAGGGTGGATAGATTAGATGATGGTAGGATCAATTACATTGCGTTACCCAATAGTTAATATATGTTTACGCATGTCACATTAGGGACTGCTCGCGCTGATTTCAGCGTGAACTCAAAACAAAGAGATGTTTCCAATCCGGTTATAGAATCGGGCTAGACTTTTTTCGCGGTTGTGGAATCAAGTGCCTCACCCGAGAGAGCCTAAATTTGAACAAGTGGACCAATAGAATATTTTTCTAAGAATCACTTGTCATAGGCCTCAAAGTAGCAATTGTTTAGCGTGAAATCTTGGAATTCCATCGAAAATCTCTATGTCGACCTACGCATCGAAACAAGAAGGGGAACGACACGAAAGTTACATAGGAAGTTAGGGTGGTAGGTTAGATGATGGTAAGATCAATTACATTGCGTTCCCCAACCGTTAATATATGTTTTCGAGGTGACAATAGGGACTGCCGGCGCTGATTTCAGCGTGAACTCAAAACAAAGAGAAGTTTCCAATCCGGTTATAGAATCGAGCTAGACTTTTTCACGGTTGTGGAATCAAGTGCCTCACCCTAGAGAACCTAAATTTGAACAAGTGGACCATTAGAGAGTTTTTCTAAGAATCACTTGTCATAGGTCTCAAAGTAGCACTTGTTTGGAGTGAAATCTTGGAATTCCATCAAAAATCTCTATGTTGACTTACGTACCAAAACAAGAAGGGGAACCATACGAAAGGTACATAGGAAGTTAAGGTGGATAGGTTAGATGATGGTTGGATCAATTACATTGCGTTACCCAACCGTTAATATATGTTTCTGGATGTGACATTAGGGACAGCTGGCGCTGATTTCAGCGCGAACTCAAAACAAAGAAAAGTGTCTAATCCGGCTATAGAATCGAGCTAGACTTTTTCGCGGTTGTTGAATCAAGTGCCTCACCCGAGATAGCCTAAATTTGAACAAGTGGACCATTAGAGAGTTTTCCTAAGAATCACTTGTCATGGGCCTCAAAGTAGCACTTGTTTAGAGTGAAATCTTGGAATTCCATCGAAAATCTCTATGTCGATCTACGTATCGAAACAAGAAGGGGAACGACACGAAAGGTACATAGGAAGTTAGGGTGGATAGATTAGATGATGGTAGGATCAATTACATTGCGTTACCCAACAGTTAATATATGTTTACGCATGTCACATTAGGGAATTTGCTCGCGCTGATTTCAGCGTGAACTCAAAACAAAGAGATGTTTCCAATCCGGTTATAGAATCGGGCTAGACTTTTTCGCGGTTGTGGAATCAAGTGCCTCACCCGAGAGAGCCTAAATTTGAACAAGTGGACCAATAGAATATTTTTCTAAGAATCACTTGTCATAGGCCTCAAAGTAGCAATTGTTTAGCGTGAAATCTTGGAATTCCATCGAAAATCTCTATGTGGAGCCTACGCACCAAAAACAAGAAAGGGAACGACACGAAAGTTACATAGGAAGTTAGGGTGGATAGGTTAGATGATGGTAAGATCAATTACATTGCGTTCCCCAACCGTTAATATATGTTTTTACGGAGGTGACAATAGGGACTGCTGGCGCTGATTTCAGCGTGAACTCAAAACAAAGAGAAGTTTCCAATCCGGTTATAGAATCGAGCTAGACTTTTTCACGGTTGTGGAATCAAGTGCCTCACCCTAGAGAACCTAAATTTGAACAAGTGGACCATTAGAGAGTTTTTCTAAGAATCACTTGTCATAGGTCTCAAAGTAGCACTTGTTTGGAGTGAAATCTTGGAATTCCATCGAAAATCTCTATGTCGACCTACGTACCGAAACAAGAAGGGGAACGACACGAAAGGTACATAGGAAGTTAGCGTGGATAGGTTAGATGATGGTAGGATCAATTACATTGCGTTCCCCAACAGTTAATATATGTTTACGCATGTGACATTAGGGGACTGCTTTCGCTGATTTCAGCGTGAACTCAAAACAAAGAGATGTTTCCAATCCGGTTATAGAATCGAGCTAGACTTTTTCGCGGTTGTGGAATCAAGTGCCTCACCCGAGAGAGCCTAAATTTGAACAAGTGGAGCATTAGAGAGTTTTCCTAAGAATCACTTGTCATAGGCCTCAAAGTAGCACATGTTTAGACTGAAATCTTGGAATTCCATCGAAAATCTCTATGTCGACCTACGTGCGAAACAAGAAGGGGAACGATACGAAAGGTACATAGGAACTTAGGGTGGATAGGTTAGATGATGGTTGGATCAATTACATTGCGTTACCCAACCGTTAAAATATATTCCAGCATGTGACATTAGGGACAGCTGTCATTGATTTGAGCGCGAACTCAAAACAAAGAGAAGTGTCTAATCCGGCTATAGAATCGAGCTAGACTTTTTGGCGGTTGTTGAATCAAGTGCCTCACCCGAGAGAGCCTAAATTTGAACAAGTGGACCATTAGAGAGTTTTTCTAAGAATCACTTGTCATAGGCCTCAAAGTAGCACTTGTTTAGAGTGAAATCTTGGATTTCCATCGAAAATCTCTATGTCGACCTACGTACCGAAACAAGAAGGAGACGATACGAAAGGTACATAAGAAGTTAGGGTGGATAGGTTAGATGATGGTAGGATCAACTACATTGCGTTACCCAACCGTTAATATATGTTTCTAGATGTGACATTAGGGACAGCTGGCGCTGATTTCAGCGCGAACTCAAAACAAAGAGAAGTGTCCAATCCGGCTATAGAATCGAGCTAGACTTTTTCGCGGTTGTGGAATCAAGTGCCTCACCCGAGAGAGCCTAAATTTGAACAAGTGGACCATTAGAGTGTTTTTCTAAGAATCACTTGTCATAGGCCTCAAAGTAGCACATGTTTAGAGTGAAATCTTGGAATTCCATCGAAAATCTCTATGTCGACCTACGTGCCGAAACAAGAAGGGGAACGATACGAAAGGTACATAGGAAGTTAGGGTGGATAGGTTAGATGATGGTTGGATCAATTACATTGCGTTACCCAACCGTTAATATATGTTTCTGGATGTGACAATTGGGACAGCTGGCGCTGATTTCATCGCGAACTCAAAACAAAGAGAAGTGTCTAATCCCGCTATAGAATCGAGCTAGACTTTTTGGCGGTTGTTGAATCAAGTGCCTCACCCGAGAGAGCCTAAATTTGAACAAGTGGACCATTAGAGAGTTTTTCTAAGAATCACTTGTCATAGGCCTCAAAGTAGCACTTGTTTAGAGTGAAATCTTGGAATTCCATCGAAAATCTCTTTGTCGACCTACGTACCGAAACAAGAAGGGGAACGACACGAAAGGTACATAGGAAGTTAGGGTGGATAGGTTAGATGATGGTAGGATCAATTACATTGCGTTCCCCAACCGTTAATATATGTTTCTGCATGTGACATTAGGGACTGCTCGCGCTGATTTCAGCGTGAACTCAAAACAAAGAGATGTTTCCAATCCGGTTATAGAATCGAGCTAGACTTTTTCGTGGTTGTGGAATCAAGTGCCTCACCCGAGAGAGCCTAAATTTGAACAAGTGGACCATTAGAGAGTTTTTCTAAGAATCACTTGTCAAAGGCCTCAAAGTAGCACTTGTTTAGAGTGAAATCTTAGAATTCCATCGACAATCTCTATGTCGATCTACGTGCCGAAACAAGAAGGGGAACGACACGAAAGGTACATAGGAAGTTAGGGTCGATAGGTTTGATGATGGTAGGATCAATTACATTGCGTTCCCCAACCGTTAATATATGTTTACGCATGTGACATTAGGGACTGCTGCTCGCGCTGATTTCAGCGTGAACTCAAAACAAAGAGAAGTTTCCAATCCGGTTATAGAATCGAGCTAGACTTTTTCGCGGTTGTGGAATCAAGTGCCTCACCCGAGAGAGCCTAAATTTGAACAAGTGGACCATTAGAGAGTTTTCCTAAAAATCACTTGTCATAGGCCTCAAAGTAGCACATGTTTAGAGTGAAATCTTGGAATTCCATCGAAAATCTCTATGTCGACCTACGTGCCGAAACAAGAAGGGGAACGATACGAAAGGTACATAGGAAGTTAGGGTGGATAGGTTAGATGATGGTTGGATCAATTACATTGCGTTACCCAACCGTTAATATATGTTTCTGGATGTGACAATTGGGACAGCTGGCGCTGATTTCATCGCGAACTCAAAACAAAGAGAAGTGTCTAATCCCGCTATAGAATCGAGCTAGACTTTTTCGCGGTTGTTGAATCAAGTGCCTCACCCGAGAGAGCCTAAATTTGAACAAGTGGAACATTAGAGAGTTTTTCTAAGAATCACTTGTCATAGGCCTCAAAGTAGCACTTGTTTAGAGTAAAATCTTGGAATTCCATCGAAAATCTCTATGTCGACCTATGTACCGAAACAAGAAGGGGAACGATACGAAAGGTACATAGGAACTTAGGGTGGATAGGTTAGATCATGGTTGGATCAATTACATTGTGTTACCCAACCGTTAAAATATGTTCCAGCATGTGACATTAGGGACAGCTGTCATTGATTTGAGCGCGAACTCAAAACAAAGAGAAGTGTCTAATCCGGCTATAGAATCGAGCTAGACTTTTTGGCGGTTGTTGAATCAAGTGCCTCACCCGAGAGAGCCTAAATTTGAACAAGTGGACCATTAGAGAGTTTTTCTAAGAATCACTTGTCATAGGTCTCAAAGTACCAGTTGTTTAGAGTGAAATCTTGGAATTCCATCGAAAATCTCTATGTCGACCTACGTACCAAAACAAGAAGGGGACGATACGAAAGGTACATAAGAAGTTAGGGTGGATAGGTTAGATGATGGTAGGATCAACTACATTGCGTTACCCAACCGTTAATATATGTTTCTGGATGTGACATTAGGGACTGCTGGCGCTGATTTCAGCGCGAACTCAAAACAAAGAGAAGTGTCTAATCCGGCTATAGAATCGAGCTAGACTTTTTCACGGTTGTGGAATCAAGTGCCTCACCCGAGAGAGCCTAAATTTGAACAAGTGGACCGATAGAGTGTTTTTCTAAGAATCACTTGTCATAGGCCTCAAAGTAGCACTTGTTTAGAGTGAAATCTATTAATTCCATCGAAAATCTCTATGTCGACCTACGTACCGAAACAAGAAGGGGAAAGATACGAAAGGTACATAGGAATTTAGGGTGGATAAGTTAGATGATGGTAGGATGAATTACATTGCGTTACCCAACCGTTAATATATGTTTTTGGATGTGACTTTTGGGACAACTGGTGCTGATTTCAGCGCGAACTCAAAACAAAGAGAAGTGTCTAATCCGGCTATAGAATCGAGCTAGACTTTTTCGCGGTTGTTGAATCAAGTGCCTCACCCGAGAGAGCCTAAATTTGAACAAGTGGAACATTAGAGAGTTTTTCTAAGAATCACTTGTCATAGGCCTCAAAGTAGCACTTGTTTAGAGTGAAATCTTGGAATTCCATCGAAAATCTCTGTGTCGACCTACGTACCGAAACAAGAAGGGGAACGATACGAAAGGTACATAGAAATTTAGGGTGGATAAGTTAGATGATGGTAGGATCAATTACATTGTGTTCCCCAACCGTTAATATATGTTTCTGGATGTGACAATAGATACTGCTGGCGCTGATGTCAGCGCGAACTCAAAACAAAGAGAAATTTCTAATCCGGTTATAGAATCGAGCTAGACTTTTTCACGGTTGTGGAATCAAATGCCTCACCCTAGAGAACCTAAATTTGAACAAGTGGACCATTATAGAGTTTTTTCTAAGAATCACTTGTCATAGGCCTCAAAGTAGCACTTGTTTAGAGTGAAATCTTGGAATTCCATCGAAAATCTCTATGTCGACCTACGTACCGAAACAAGAAGGGGAACGACACGAAAGGTACATAGGAAGTTAGGGTGGATAGGTTAGATGATGGTAGGATCAATTACATTGCGTTCCCCAACCGTTAATATATGTTTCTGCATGTGACATTAGGGACTGCTCGCGCTGATTTCAGCGTGAACTCAAAACAAAGAAATGTTTCCAATCCGGTTATAGAATCGAGCTAGACTTTTTCACGGTTGTGGAATCAAGTGCCTCACCCGAGAGAGCCTAAATTTGAACAAGTGGACCATTAGAGAGTTTTTCTAAGAATCACTTGTCATAGGCCTCAAAGTAGCACTTGTTTAGAGTGAAATCTTTAGAATTCCATCGAAAATCTCTATGTCGACCTACGCACCGAAACAAGAAAAGGGGGAGCGACACGAAAGGTACATAGGAAGTTAGGGTGGATAGGTTAGATGATGGTAGGATCAATTACATTGCGTTCCCCAACCGTTAATATATGTTTCTGCATGTGACATTAGGGACTGCTCGCGCTGATTTCAGCGTGAACTCAAAACAAAGAGAAGTTTCCAATCCGGTTATAGAATCGAGCTAGACTTTTTTGCGGTTGTGGAATCAAGTGCCTCACCCGAGAGAGCCTAAATTTGAACAAGTGGACCATTAGAGAGTTTTTCTAAGAATCACTTGTCATAGGCCTCAAAGTAGCACTTGTTTAGAGTGAAATCTTGGAATTCCATCGAAAATCTCTATGTCGACCTACGTCCGAAACAAGAAGGGGAACGATACGAAAGGTACATAGGAAGTTAGGGTGGATAGGTTAGATGATGGTTGGATCAATTACATTGCGTTACCCAACCGTTAATATATGTTTCGGATGTGACAATTGGGGGAGGGTAGGCGCTGATTTCATCGTGAACTCAAAACAAAGAGAAGTGTCTAATCCGGCTATAGAATCGAGCTAGACTTTTTCGCGGTTGTTGAATCAAGTGCCTCACCCGAGAGAGCCTAAATTTGAACAAGTGGACCATTAGAGAGTTTTTCTAAGAATCACTTGTCATAGGCCTCAAAGTAGCACTTGTTTAGAGTAAAATCTTGGAATTCCATCGAAAATCTCTATGTCGACCTACGTACCGAAACAAGAAGGGGAACGATACGAAAGGTACAAAGGAACTTAGGGTGGATAGGTTAGATGATGGTAGGATCAATTACATTGTGTTACCCAACCGTTAAAATATGTTTCTCGGATGTGACATTAGGGACATTTGTCATTGATTTCAGCGTGAACTCAAAACAAAGAGAAGTGTCTAATCCGGCTATAGAATCGAGCTAGACTTTTTGGCGGTTGTTGAATCAAGTGCCTCACCCGAGAGAGCCTAAATTTGAACAAGTGGACCATTAGAGAGTTTTTCTAAGAATCACTTGTCATAGGCCTCAAAGTAGCACTTGTTTAGAGTGAAATCTTGGAATTCCATCGAAAATCTCTATGTCGACCTACGTGCGAAACAAGAAGGGGAACGATACGAAAGGTACATAGGAAGTTAGGGTGGATAGGTTAGATGATGGTAGGATCAATTACATTGCGTTACCCAACCGTTAATATATGTTTACGGATGTGACATTAGGGACTGACGGGCGCTGATTTCAGCGTGAACTAAAAACAAAGAGAAGTGTCTAATCCGGCTATAGAATCGAGCTAGACTTTTTTTCGCGGTTGTGGAATCAAGTGCCTCACCCGAGAGAGCCTAGATTTGAACAAGTGGACCATTAGAGAGTTTTTCTAAGAATCACTTGTCATAGGCCTCAAAGTAGCACTTGTTTAGAGTGAAATCTTGGAATTCCATCGAAAATCTCTATGTCGACCTACGTGCCGAAACAAGAAGGGGAACGATACGAAAGGTACATAGGAAGTTAGGGTGGATAGGTTAGATGATGGTTGGATCAATTACATTGCGTTACCCAACCGTTAATATATGTTTTGGATGTGACTTTTAGGGACAAGCTGGTGCTGATTTCAGCGTGAACTCAAAACAAAGAGAAGTGTCTAATCCGGCTATAGAATCGAGCTAGACTTTTTCGCGGTTGTTGAATCAAGTGCCTCACCCGAGAGAGCCTAAATTTGAACAAGTGGACCAATAGAGTGTTTTTCTAAGAATCACTTGTCATAGGCCTCAAAGTAGCACTTGTTTAGAGTGAAATCTTGGAATTCCATCGAAAATCTCTATGTCGACCTACGTGCAGAAAAACAAGAAGGGGCGATACGAAAGGTACATAGGAAGTTAGGGTGGATAGGTTAGATGATGGTAGGATCAATTACATTGCGTTACCCAACCGTTAATATATGTTTCTAGATGTGACATTAGGGACAGCTGGCGCTGATTTCAGCGTGAACTCAAAACAAAGAGAAGTTTCCAATCCGGTTATAGAATCGAGCTAGACTTTTTGGCGGTTGTGGAATCAAGTGCCTCACCGAGAGAGCCTAAATTTGAACAAGTGGACCATTAGAGAGTTTTTCTAAGAATCACTTGTCATAGGCCTCAAAGTAGCACTTGTTTAGAGTGAAATCTTGGAATTCCATCGAAAATCTCTATGTCGACCTACGCATGCGAAACAAGAAGGGGAGCGATACGAAAGGTACATAGGAAGTTAGGGTGGATAGGTTAGATGATGGTTGGATCAATTACATTGCGTTACCCAACCGTTAAAATATGTTTTTGGATGTGACATTAGGGACAAGCTGGCGCTGATTTCAGCGTGAACTAAAAACAAAGAGAAGTGTCTAATCCGGCTATAGAATCGAGCTAGACTTTTTTTCGCGGTTGTTGAATCAAGTGCCTCACCCGAGAGAGCCTAAATTTGAACAAGTGGACCATTAGAGAGTTTTTCTAAGAATCACTTGTCATAGGCCTCAAAGTAGCACTTGTTTAGAGTGAAATCTTGGAATTTCCATCGAAAATCTCTCTATGTGGAGCCTACGTGCAGAAACAAGAAGGGGAACGACACGAAAGGTACATAGGAAGTTAGGGTGGATAGGTTAGATGATGGTAGGATCAATTACATTGCGTTACCCAACCGTTAAAATATGTTTACGGATGTGACATTAGGGACTGCTCGCGCTGATTTCAGCGTGAACTCAAAACAAAGAGAAGTTTCTAATCCGGTTATAGAATCGAGCTAGACTTTTTGGCGGTTGTGGAATCAAGTGCCTCACCCTAGAGAACCTAAATTTGAACAAGTGGACCATTAGAGTTTTTTTTCTAAGAATCACTTGTCATAGGCCTCAAAGTAGCACTTGTTTAGAGTGAAATCTTGGAATTCCATCGAAAATCTCTATGTCGACCTACGTGCGAAACAAAAGGGGGAACGACACGAAAGGTACATAGGAAGTTAGGGTGGATAGGTTAGATGATGGTAGGATCAATTACATTGCGTTACCCAACCGTTAAATATATGTTTACGGATGTGACATTAGGGACTGCTGTCGCTGATTTCAGCGTGAACTCAAAAAACAAAGAGAAGTTTCAATCCGGTTATAGAATCGAGCTAGACTTTTTTGGCGGTTGTGGAATCAAGTGCCTCACCCGAGAGAGCCTAAATTTGAACAAGTGGACCATTAGAGAGTTTTTCTAAGAATCACTTGTCATAGGCCTCAAAGTAGCACTTGTTTAGAGTGAAATCTTGGAATTCCATCGAAAATCTCTCTATGTCGACCTACGTCTTAGAAACAAGAAGGGGAGCGACACGAAAGGTACATAGGAAGTTAGGGTGGATAGGTTAGATGATGGTAGGATCAATTACATTGCGTTACCCCAACCGTTAAAATATGTTTACGGATGTGACATTAGGGACTGCTCGCGCTGATTTCAGCGTGAACTCAAAACAAAGAGAAGTTTCCAATCCGGTTATAGAATCGAGCTAGACTTTTTTTTGGCGGTTGTGGAATCAAGTGCCTCACCCGAGAGAGCCTAAATTTGAACAAGTGGACCATTAGAGAGTTTTTCTAAGAATCACTTGTCATAGGCCTCAAAGTAGCACTTGTTTAGAGTGAAATCTTGGAATTCCATCGAAAATCTCTATGTCGACCTACGTCTTAGAAACAAGAAGGGGAGCGACGAAAGGTACATAGGAAGTTAGGGTGGATAGGTTAGATGATGGTTGGATCAATTACATTGCGTTACCCAACCGTTAATATATGTTTCGGATGTGACATTAGGGACGGCTGGCGCTGATTTCAGCGTGAACTCAAAACAAAGAGAAGTGTCTAATCCGGCTATAGAATCGAGCTAGACTTTTTTGGCGGTTGTTGAATCAAGTGCCTCACCCGAGAGAGCCTAAATTTGAACAAGTGGACCATTAGAGAGTTTTTCTAAGAATCACTTGTCATAGGCCTCAAAGTAGCACTTGTTTAGAGTGAAATCTTGGATTTCCATCGAAAATCTCTATAATCGACCTACGTCATAGAAACAAGAAGGGAGCGACACGAAAGGTACATAGGAAGTTAGGGTGGATAGGTTAGATGATGGTTGGATCAATTACATTGCGTTACCCAACCGTTAATATATGTTTTTGGATGTGACATTAGGGGATTTGCTGGCGCTGATTTCAGCGTGAACTCAAAACAAAGAGAAGTGTCTAATCCGGCTATAGAATCGAGCTAGACTTTTTGGCGGTTGTTGAATCAAGTGCCTCACCGAGAGAGCCTAAATTTGAACAAGTGGACCATTAGAGTTTTTCTAAGAATCACTTGTCATAGGCCTCAAAGTAGCACTTGTTTAGAGTGAAATCTTGGATTTCCATCGAAAATCTCTATGTCGACCTACGTCTTAGAAACAAGAAGGGGAGCGATACGAAAGGTACATAGGAAGTTAGGGTGGATAGGTTAGATGATGGTTGGATCAATTACATTGCGTTACCCAACCGTTAAAATATGTTTTGGATGTGACATTAGGGACTGCTGCAGATTTGATTTCAGCGTGAACTCAAAACAAAAGAAGTGTCTAATCCGGTTATAGAATCGAGCTAGACTTTTTTCGCGGTTGTTGAATCAAGTGCCTCACCCGAGAGAGCCTAAATTTGAACAAGTGGACCATTAGAGAGTTTTTCTAAGAATCACTTGTCATAGGCCTCAAAGTAGCACTTGTTTAGAGTGAAATCTTGGATTTCCATCGAAAATCTCTATGTCGACCTACGTGCGAAACAAGAAGGGAGCGATACGAAAGGTACATAGGAAGTTAGGGTGGATAGGTTAGATGATGGTTGGATCAATTACATTGCGTTACCCAACCGTTAAAATATGTTTCTGGATGTGACATTAGGGGGGACTGCTCGCGCTGATTTCAGCGTGAACTCAAAACAAAGAGAAGTGTCCAATCCGGCTATAGAATCGAGCTAGACTTTTTGGCGGTTGTTGAATCAAGTGCCTCACCCGAGAGAGCCTAAATTTGAACAAGTGGACCATTAGAGTTTTTCTAAGAATCACTTGTCATAGGCCTCAAAGTAGCACTTGTTTAGAGTGAAATCTTGGATTTCCATCGAAAATCTCTATGTCGACCTACGTGCAGAAACAAGAAGGGGAACGACACGAAAGGTACATAGGAAGTTAGGGTGGATAGGTTAGATGATGGTTGGATCAATTACATTGCGTTACCCAACCGTTAAAATATGTTTACGGATGTGACATTAGGGACGGCTTGCGCTGATTTCAGCGTGAACTCAAAACAAAGAGAAGTTTCTAATCCGGTTATAGAATCGAGCTAGACTTTTTTGGCGGTTGTGGAATCAAGTGCCTCACCCGAGAGAGCCTAAATTTGAACAAGTGGACCATTAGAGAGTTTTTCTAAGAATCACTTGTCATAGGCCTCAAAGTAGCACTTGTTTAGAGTGAAATCTTGGATTTCCATCGAAAATCTCTATATCGAGCCTACGTGCAGAAACAAGAAGGGAGCGACACGAAAGGTACATAGGAAGTTAGGGTGGATAGGTTAGATGATGGTTGGATCAATTACATTGCGTTACCCAACCGTTAAAATATGTTTCTGGATGTGACATTAGGGGACTGCTGTCGCTGATTTCAGCGTGAACTAAAAACAAAGAGAAGTGTCTAATCCGGCTATAGAATCGAGCTAGACTTTTTGGCG
This sequence comes from Hyparrhenia diplandra, assembly GCA_015847255.1. Classification (NCBI taxonomy): domain Eukaryota; kingdom Viridiplantae; phylum Streptophyta; class Magnoliopsida; order Poales; family Poaceae; genus Hyparrhenia; species Hyparrhenia diplandra. The sequence goes on from JADLZK010013298.1 coordinate 75,967, forward strand.
GTTGTTGAATCAAGTGCCTCACCCGAGAGAGCCTAAATTTGAACAAGTGGACCATTAGAGAGTTTTTCTAAGAATCACTTGTCATAGGCCTCAAAGTAGCACTTGTTTAGAGTGAAATCTTGGATTTCCATCGAAAATCTCTATGTCGACCTACGTGCAGAAACAAGAAGGGGAGCGATCACGAAAGGTACATAGGAAGTTAGGGTGGATAGGTTAGATGATGGTTGGATCAATTACATTGCGTTACCCAACCGTTAATATATGTTTTTGGATGTGACATTAGGGACGGTATGCGCTGATTTCAGCGTGAACTAAAAACAAAGAGAAGTGTCTAATCCGGCTATAGAATCGAGCTAGACTTTTTTGGCGGTTGTTGAATCAAGTGCCTCACCCGAGAGAGCCTAAATTTGAACAAGTGGACCATTAGAGAGTTTTTCTAAGAATCACTTGTCATAGGCCTCAAAGTAGCACTTGTTTAGAGTGAAATCTTGGATTTCCATCGAAAATCTCTATGTCGACCTACGTGCGAAACAAGAAGGGGAAGCGACACGAAAGGTACATAGGAAGTTAGGGTGGATAGGTTAGATGATGGTTGGATCAATTACATTGCGTTACCCAACCGTTAAAATATGTTTACGGATGTGACATTAGGGACTGCTTGCTGGCGCTGATTTCAGCGTGAACTCAAAACAAAGAGAAGTTTCTAATCCGGTTATAGAATCGAGCTAGACTTTTTGGCGGTTGTTGAATCAAGTGCCTCACCCGAGAGAGCCTAAATTTGAACAAGTGGACCATTAGAGAGTTTTTCTAAGAATCACTTGTCATAGGCCTCAAAGTAGCACTTGTTTAGAGTGAAATCTTGGAATTCCATCGAAAATCTCTATGTCGACCTACGTGTACCGAAACAAGAAGGGAGCGATACGAAAGGTACATAGGAAGTTAGGGTGGATAGGTTAGATGATGGTTGGATCAATTACATTGCGTTACCCAACCGTTTAATATATGTTTTCGGATGTGACATTAGGGACTGCTATGCGCTGATTTCAGCGTGAACTAAAAACAAAGAGAAGTGTCTAATCCGGCTATAGAATCGAGCTAGACTTTTTGGCGGTTGTTGAATCAAGTGCCTCACCGAGAGAGCCTAAATTTGAACAAGTGGACCATTAGAGAGTTTTTCTAAGAATCACTTGTCATAGGCCTCAAAGTAGCACTTGTTTAGAGTGAAATCTTGGATTTCCATCGAAAATCTCTATGTCGACCTACGTTAGAAACAAGAAGGGGAGCGACACGAAAGGTACATAGGAAGTTAGGGTGGATAGGTTAGATGATGGTTGGATCAATTACATTGCGTTACCCAACCGTTAAAATATGTTTACGGATGTGACATTAGGGGGACTGCTTTCGCTGATTTCAGCGTGAACTCAAAACAAAAAGAAGTTTCCAATCCGGTTATAGAATCGAGCTAGACTTTTTGGCGGTTGTTGAATCAAGTGCCTCACCCTAGAGAGCCTAAATTTGAACAAGTGGACCATTAGAGAGTTTTTCTAAGAATCACTTGTCATAGGCCTCAAAGTAGCACTTGTTTAGAGTGAAATCTTGGATTTCCATCGAAAATCTCTATGTCGACCTACGTCTGCGAAACAAGAAGGGAGCGACACGAAAGGTACATAGGAAGTTAGGGTGGATAGGTTAGATGATGGTTGGATCAATTACATTGCGTTACCCAACCGTTAAAATATGTTTCTGGATGTGACATTAGGGACTGGTATCGCTGATTTCAGCGTGAACTCAAAACAAAGAGAAGTTTCTAATCCGGTTATAGAATCGAGCTAGACTTTTTTGGCGGTTGTGGAATCAAGTGCCTCACCGAGAGAGCCTAAATTTGAACAAGTGGACCATTAGAGAGTTTTCTAAGAATCACTTGTCATAGGCCTCAAAGTAGCACTTGTTTAGAGTGAAATCTTGGATTTCCATCGAAAATCTCTATGTCGACCTACGTGCGAAACAAGAAGGGAGCGACACGAAAGGTACATAGGAAGTTAGGGTGGATAGGTTAGATGATGGTTGGATCAATTACATTGCGTTACCCAACCGTTAATATATGTTTCTGGATGTGACATTAGGGACAGCTGTCGCGCTGATTTCAGCGTGAACTAAAAACAAAGAGAAGTGTCTAATCCGGCTATAGAATCGAGCTAGACTTTTTTTGGCGGTTGTTGAATCAAGTGCCTCACCCGAGAGAGCCTAAATTTGAACAAGTGGACCATTAGAGAGTTTTTCTAAGAATCACTTGTCATAGGCCTCAAAGTAGCACTTGTTTAGAGTGAAATCTTGGATTTCCATCGAAAATCTCTATGTCGACCTACGTGCAGAAACAAGAAGGGGAGCGATCACGAAAGGTACATAGGAAGTTAGGGTGGATAGGTTAGATGATGGTTGGATCAATTACATTGCGTTACCCAACCGTTAATATATGTTTACGGATGTGACATTAGGGACGGTATCGCTGATTTCAGCGTGAACTAAAAACAAAGAGAAGTGTCTAATCCGGCTATAGAATCGAGCTAGACTTTTTTGGCGGTTGTTGAATCAAGTGCCTCACCGAGAGAGCCTAAATTTGAACAAGTGGACCATTAGAGAGTTTTTCTAAGAATCACTTGTCATAGGCCTCAAAGTAGCACTTGTTTAGAGTGAAATCTTGGATTTCCATCGAAAATCTCTATGTCGACCTACGTGCGAAACAAGAAGGGAGCGACACGAAAGGTACATAGGAAGTTAGGGTGGATAGGTTAGATGATGGTTGGATCAATTACATTGCGTTACCCAACCGTTAAAATATGTTTTACGGATGTGACATTAGGGACTGCTTTCGCTGATTTCAGCGTGAACTAAAACAAGAAGTTTCCAATCCGGTTATAGAATCGAGCTAGACTTTTTGGCGGTTGTGGAATCAAGTGCCTCACCCGAGAGAGCCTAAATTTGAACAAGTGGACCATTAGAGAGTTTTTCTAAGAATCACTTGTCATAGGCCTCAAAGTAGCACTTGTTTAGAGTGAAATCTTGGATTTCCATCGAAAATCTCTATGTCGACCTACGTGCCGAAACAAAAGGGGAGCGATCACGAAAGGTACATAGGAAGTTAGGGTGGATAGGTTAGATGATGGTTGGATCAATTACATTGCGTTACCCAACCGTTAATATATGTTTCTGGATGTGACATTAGGGACTGCTGTCGCTGATTTCAGCGTGAACTAAAAACAAAGAGAAGTGTCTAATCCGGCTATAGAATCGAGCTAGACTTTTTTGGCGGTTGTTGAATCAAGTGCCTCACCGAGAGAGCCTAAATTTGAACAAGTGGACCATTAGAGAGTTTTTTCTAAGAATCACTTGTCATAGGCCTCAAAGTAGCACTTGTTTAGAGTGAAATCTTGGATTTCCATCGAAAATCTCTATGTCGACCTACGTACCGAAACAAGAAGGGGAAGCGACACGAAAGGTACATAGGAAGTTAGGGTGGATAGGTTAGATGATGGTTGGATCAATTACATTGCGTTACCCAACCGTTAAAATATGTTTCTGGATGTGACATTAGGGACTGCTCGCTGATTTCAGCGTGAACTAAAAACAAAAGAAGTTTCCAATCCGGTTATAGAATCGAGCTAGACTTTTTGGCGGTTGTGGAATCAAGTGCCTCACCCGAGAGAGCCTAAATTTGAACAAGTGGACCATTAGAGTTTTTCTAAGAATCACTTGTCATAGGCCTCAAAGTAGCACTTGTTTAGAGTGAAATCTTGGAATTTCCATCGAAAATCTCTATGTCGACCTACGTGCAGAAACAAGAAGGGGAGCGACACGAAAGGTACATAGGAAGTTAGGGTGGATAGGTTAGATGATGGTTGGATCAATTACATTGCGTTACCCAACCGTTAAAATATGTTTCTGGATGTGACATTAGGGACAGCTGTCGCTGATTTCAGCGTGAACTAAAAACAAAGAGAAGTGTCTAATCCGGCTATAGAATCGAGCTAGACTTTTTGGCGGTTGTTGAATCAAGTGCCTCACCCTAGAGAGAGCCTAAATTTGAACAAGTGGACCATTAGAGAGTTTTTCTAAGAATCACTTGTCATAGGCCTCAAAGTAGCACTTGTTTAGAGTGAAATCTTGGATTTCCATCGAAAATCTCTATGTCGACCTACGTGCGAAACAAGAAGGGAGCGACACGAAAGGTACATAGGAAGTTAGGGTGGATAGGTTAGATGATGGTTGGATCAATTACATTGCGTTACCCAACCGTTAAAATATGTTTTGGATGTGACATTAGGGACTGCTGTCGCTGATTTCAGCGTGAACTAAAAACAAAAGAAGTGTCTAATCCGGCTATAGAATCGAGCTGACTTTTTTTTGGCGGTTGTTGAATCAAGTGCCTCACCCGAGAGAGCCTAAATTTGAACAAGTGGACCATTAGAGAGTTTTTCTAAGAATCACTTGTCATAGGCCTCAAAGTAGCACTTGTTTAGAGTGAAATCTTGGATTTCCATCGAAAATCTCTATGTCGACCTACGTGCCGAAACAAGAAGGGGAGCGACACGAAAGGTACATAGGAAGTTAGGGTGGATAGGTTAGATGATGGTTGGATCAATTACATTGCGTTACCCAACCGTTAAAATATGTTTCGGATGTGACATTAGGGACTGCTCGGCGCTGATTTCAGCGTGAACTAAAAACAAAGAGAAGTGTCTAATCCGGTTATAGAATCGAGCTAGACTTTTTTGGCGGTTGTTGAATCAAGTGCCTCACCCGAGAGAGCCTAAATTTGAACAAGTGGACCATTAGAGAGTTTTTCTAAGAATCACTTGTCATAGGCCTCAAAGTAGCACTTGTTTAGAGTGAAATCTTGGATTTCCATCGAAAAAATCTCTATGTCGACCTACGTCTTGCGAAACAAGAAGGGAGCGATACGAAAGGTACATAGGAAGTTAGGGTGGATAGGTTAGATGATGGTTGGATCAATTACATTGCGTTACCCAACCGTTAATATATGTTTTACGGATGTGACATTAGGGACTGCTCGCTGATTTCAGCGTGAACTAAAAACAAAGAGAAGTGTCTAATCCGGCTATAGAATCGAGCTAGACTTTTTTTGGCGGTTGTTGAATCAAGTGCCTCACCCGAGAGAGCCTAAATTTGAACAAGTGGACCATTAGAGTTTTTCTAAGAATCACTTGTCATAGGCCTCAAAGTAGCACTTGTTTAGAGTGAAATCTTGGATTTCCATCGAAAATCTCTATGTCGACCTACGTGCGAAACAAGAAGGGGAGCGACACGAAAGGTACATAGGAAGTTAGGGTGGATAGGTTAGATGATGGTTGGATCAATTACATTGCGTTACCCAACCGTTAAAATATGTTTTACGGATGTGACATTAGGGACTGCTTTCGCTGATTTCAGCGTGAACTCAAAACAAAAGAAGTTTCCAATCCGGTTATAGAATCGAGCTAGACTTTTTGGCGGTTGTGGAATCAAGTGCCTCACCCGAGAGAGCCTAAATTTGAACAAGTGGACCATTAGAGAGTTTTCTAAGAATCACTTGTCATAGGCCTCAAAGTAGCACTTGTTTAGAGTGAAATCTTGGATTTCCATCGAAAATCTCTATGTCGACCTACGTGCAGAAAAAGAAGGGGAACGACACGAAAGGTACATAGGAAGTTAGGGTGGATAGGTTAGATGATGGTTGGATCAATTACATTGCGTTACCCAACCGTTAAAATATGTTTTCGGATGTGACATTAGGGTTTTGCTCGCTGATTTCAGCGTGAACTAAAAACAAAAGAAGTGTCTAATCCGGTTATAGAATCGAGCTAGACTTTTTGGCGGTTGTTGAATCAAGTGCCTCACCGAGAGAGCCTAAATTTGAACAAGTGGACCATTAGAGTTTTTCTAAGAATCACTTGTCATAGGCCTCAAAGTAGCACTTGTTTAGAGTGAAATCTTGGATTTCCATCGAAAATCTCTATGTCGACCTACGTGCGAAACAAGAAGGGGCGCGACACGAAAGGTACATAGGAAGTTAGGGTGGATAGGTTAGATGATGGTAGGATCAATTACATTGCGTTACCCAACCGTTAAAATATGTTTTACGGATGTGACATTAGGGACTGCTGCTCGCTGATTTCAGCGTGAACTCAAAACAAAGAGAAGTTTCCAATCCGGTTATAGAATCGAGCTAGACTTTTTGGCGGTTGTGGAATCAAGTGCCTCACCCGAGAGAGCCTAAATTTGAACAAGTGGACCATTAGAGAGTTTTTCTAAGAATCACTTGTCATAGGCCTCAAAGTAGCACTTGTTTAGAGTGAAATCTTGGAATTTCCATCGAAAATCTCTATGTCGACCTACGTAGAAACAAGAAGGGGAGCGATCACGAAAGGTACATAGGAAGTTAGGGTGGATAGGTTAGATGATGGTTGGATCAATTACATTGCGTTACCCAACCGTTAATATATGTTTACGGATGTGACATTAGGGACGGCTCGCGCTGATTTCAGCGTGAACTAAAAACAAAGAGAAGTGTCTAATCCGGCTATAGAATCGAGCTAGACTTTTTTGGCGGTTGTTGAATCAAGTGCCTCACCCGAGAGAGCCTAAATTTGAACAAGTGGACCATTAGAGAGTTTTTCTAAGAATCACTTGTCATAGGCCTCAAAGTAGCACTTGTTTAGAGTGAAATCTTGGATTTCCATCGAAAATCTCTATGTCGACCTACGTGCAGAAACAAGAAGGGGAGCGACACGAAAGGTACATAGGAAGTTAGGGTGGATAGGTTAGATGATGGTAGGATCAATTACATTGCGTTACCCAACCGTTAAAATATGTTTACGGATGTGACATTAGGGACTGCTCATCGCTGATTTCAGCGTGAACTCAAAACAAAAAGAAGTTTCCAATCCGGTTATAGAATCGAGCTAGACTTTTTGGCGGTTGTGGAATCAAGTGCCTCACCGAGAGAGCCTAAATTTGAACAAGTGGACCATTAGAGAGTTTTTCTAAGAATCACTTGTCATAGGCCTCAAAGTAGCACTTGTTTAGAGTGAAATCTTGGATTTCCATCGAAAATCTCTATGTCGACCTACGTTAGAAACAAGAAGGGGAGCGACACGAAAGGTACATAGGAAGTTAGGGTGGATAGGTTAGATGATGGTTGGATCAATTACATTGCGTTACCCAACCGTTAATATATGTTTTACGGATGTGACATTAGGGACTGCTGTCGCTGATTTCAGCGTGAACTAAAAACAAAAGAAGTGTCTAATCCGGCTATAGAATCGAGCTAGACTTTTTGGCGGTTGTTGAATCAAGTGCCTCACCCGAGAGAGCCTAAATTTGAACAAGTGGACCATTAGAGTTTTTCTAAGAATCACTTGTCATAGGCCTCAAAGTAGCACTTGTTTAGAGTGAAATCTTGGATTTCCATCGAAAATCTCTATGTCGACCTACGTGCTTAGAAACAAGAAGGGAGCGACACGAAAGGTACATAGGAAGTTAGGGTGGATAGGTTAGATGATGGTAGGATCAATTACATTGCGTTACCCAACCGTTAAAATATGTTTACGGATGTGACATTAGGGACTGCTTTCGCTGATTTCAGCGTGAACTCAAAACAAAGAGAAGTTTCCAATCCGGTTATAGAATCGAGCTAGACTTTTTTGGCGGTTGTGGAATCAAGTGCCTCTCACGAAGAGAGCCTAAATTTGAACAAGTGGACCATTAGAGAGTTTTTCTAAGAATCACTTGTCATAGGCCTCAAAGTAGCACTTGTTTAGAGTGAAATCTTGGAATTCCATCGAAAATCTCTATGTCGACCTACGTGCGAAACAAGAAGGGGAGCGACACGAAAGGTACATAGGAAGTTAGGGTGGATAGGTTAGATGATGGTTGGATCAATTACATTGCGTTACCCAACCGTTAAAATATGTTTCTGGATGTGACATTAGGGACTGGGCTGTCGCTGATTTCAGCGTGAACTAAAAACAAAAAGAAGTGTCTAATCCGGCTATAGAATCGAGCTAGACTTTTTTGGCGGTTGTTGAATCAAGTGCCTCACCCGAGAGAGCCTAAATTTGAACAAGTGGACCATTAGAGAGTTTTCTAAGAATCACTTGTCATAGGCCTCAAAGTAGCACTTGTTTAGAGTGAAATCTTGGATTTCCATCGAAAATCTCTATAATCGACCTACGTGCTAGAAACAAGAAGGGAGCGACACGAAAGGTACATAGGAAGTTAGGGTGGATAGGTTAGATGATGGTAGGATCAATTACATTGCGTTACCCAACCGTTAAAATATGTTTACGCATGTGACATTAGGGACTGCTCGCGCTGATTTCAGCGTGAACTCAAAACAAAAAGAAGTTTCCAATCCGGTTATAGAATCGAGCTAGACTTTTTGGCGGTTGTGGAATCAAGTGCCTCACCCGAGAGAGCCTAAATTTGAACAAGTGGACCATTTAGAGTTTTTCTAAGAATCACTTGTCATAGGCCTCAAAGTAGCACTTGTTTAGAGTGAAATCTTGGAATTCCATCGAAAATCTCTATGTCGACCTACGTGCGAAACAAGAAGGGGAGCGATCACGAAAGGTACATAGGAAGTTAGGGTGGATAGGTTAGATGATGGTTGGATCAATTACATTGCGTTACCCAACCGTTAATATATGTTTCTGGATGTGACATTAGGGGACGGTATGTCGCTGATTTCAGCGTGAACTAAAAACAAAGAGAAGTGTCTAATCCGGCTATAGAATCGAGCTAGACTTTTTGGCGGTTGTTGAATCAAGTGCCTCACCCGAGAGAGCCTAAATTTGAACAAGTGGACCATTAGAGAGTTTTTTCTAAGAATCACTTGTCATAGGCCTCAAAGTAGCACTTGTTTAGAGTGAAATCTTGGATTTCCATCGAAAATCTCTATGTCGACTTACGTACCGAAACAAGAAGGGGAACGACACGAAAGGTACATAGGAAGTTAGGGTGGATAGGTTAGATGATGGTAGGATCAATTACATTGCGTTACCCAACCGTTAAAATATGTTTACGCATGTGACATTAGGGACTGCTTTCGCTGATTTCAGCGTGAACTCAAAACAAAGAGAAGTTTCCAATCCGGTTATAGAATCGAGCTAGACTTTTTTGGCGGTTGTGGAATCAAGTGCCTCACCCGAGAGAGCCTAAATTTGAACAAGTGGACCATTAGAGAGTTTTTCTAAGAATCACTTGTCATAGGCCTCAAAGTAGCACTTGTTTAGAGTGAAATCTTGGAATTCCATCGAAAATCTCTATGTCGACCTACGTACCGAAACAAAAGGGGAGCGATCACGAAAGGTACATAGGAAGTTAGGGTGGATAGGTTAGATGATGGTTGGATCAATTACATTGCGTTACCCAACCGTTAATATATGTTTTACGGATGTGACATTAGGGGACGGTATGCTGATTTCAGCGTGAACTAAAAACAAAGAGAAGTGTCTAATCCGGCTATAGAATCGAGCTAGACTTTTTGGCGGTTGTTGAATCAAGTGCCTCACCCGAGAGAGCCTAAATTTGAACAAGTGGACCATTAGAGAGTTTTTCTAAGAATCACTTGTCATAGGCCTCAAAGTAGCACTTGTTTAGAGTGAAATCTTGGATTTCCATCGAAAATCTCTATGTCGACCTACGTGCAGAAACAAGAAGGGAGCGACACGAAAGGTACATAGGAAGTTAGGGTGGATAGGTTAGATGATGGTAGGATCAATTACATTGCGTTACCCAACAGTTAAAATATGTTTTACGCATGTGACATTAGGGGGATTTTGCTCGCTGATTTCAGCGTGAACTCAAAACAAAAGAAGTTTCCAATCCGGTTATAGAATCGAGCTAGACTTTTTGGCGGTTGTGGAATCAAGTGCCTCACCCTAGAGAGCCTAAATTTGAACAAGTGGACCATTAGAGTTTTTCTAAGAATCACTTGTCATAGGCCTCAAAGTAGCACTTGTTTAGAGTGAAATCTTGGAATTCCATCGAAAATCTCTATGTCGACCTACGTGCAGAAACAAGAAGGGAGCGACACGAAAGGTACATAGGAAGTTAGGGTGGATAGGTTAGATGATGGTTGGATCAATTACATTGCGTTACCCAACCGTTAAAATATGTTTCTGGATGTGACATTAGGGACTGCTATCGCTGATTTCAGCGTGAACTAAAAACAAAAAGAAGTGTCTAATCCGGTTATAGAATCGAGCTAGACTTTTTGGCGGTTGTTGAATCAAGTGCCTCACCGAGAGAGCCTAAATTTGAACAAGTGGACCATTAGAGAGTTTTTCTAAGAATCACTTGTCATAGGCCTCAAAGTAGCACTTGTTTAGAGTGAAATCTTGGATTTCCATCGAAAATCTCTATGTCGACCTACGTGCGAAACAAGAAAGGGGAGCGACACGAAAGGTACATAGGAAGTTAGGGTGGATAGGTTAGATGATGGTAGGATCAATTACATTGCGTTACCCAACCGTTAATATATGTTTACGGATGTGACATTAGGGACTTTATCGCTGATTTCAGCGTGAACTCAAAACAAAAAGAAGTTTCCAATCCGGTTATAGAATCGAGCTAGACTTTTTGGCGGTTGTGGAATCAAGTGCCTCACCCGAGAGAGCCTAAATTTGAACAAGTGGACCATTAGAGAGTTTTTCTAAGAATCACTTGTCATAGGCCTCAAAGTAGCACTTGTTTAGAGTGAAATCTTGGAATTCCATCGAAAATCTCTATGTCGACCTACGTACCAGAAACAAGAAGGGGAGCGACACGAAAGGTACATAGGAAGTTAGGGTGGATAGGTTAGATGATGGTTGGATCAATTACATTGCGTTACCCAACCGTTAATATATGTTTCTGGATGTGACATTAGGGACTGCTGTCGCTGATTTCAGCGTGAACTAAAAACAAAGAGAAGTGTCTAATCCGGCTATAGAATCGAGCTAGACTTTTTGGCGGTTGTTGAATCAAGTGCCTCACCCGAGAGAGCCTAAATTTGAACAAGTGGACCATTAGAGAGTTTTTCTAAGAATCACTTGTCATAGGCCTCAAAGTAGCACTTGTTTAGAGTGAAATCTTGGATTTCCATCGAAAATCTCTATGTGGACCTACGTGCCGAAACAAGAAGGGAGCGACACGAAGGTACATAGGAAGTTAGGGTGGATAGGTTAGATGATGGTAGGATCAATTACATTGCGTTACCCAACCGTTAAAATATGTTTACGGATGTGACATTAGGGACTGCTTTCGCTGATTTCAGCGTGAACTCAAAACAAAAGAAGTTTCCAATCCGGTTATAGAATCGAGCTAGACTTTTTGGCGGTTGTGGAATCAAGTGCCTCACCAGAGAGAGAGCCTAAATTTGAACAAGTGGACCATTAGAGTTTTTCTAAGAATCACTTGTCATAGGCCTCAAAGTAGCACTTGTTTAGAGTGAAATCTTGGATTTCCATCGAAAATCTCTCTGTCGACCTACGTGCTTAGAAACAAGAAGGGAGCGATCACGAAAGGTACATAGGAAGTTAGGGTGGATAGGTTAGATGATGGTTGGATCAATTACATTGCGTTACCCAACCGTTAATATATGTTTACGGATGTGACATTAGGGACGGTATTCGCTGATTTCAGCGTGAACTAAAAACAAAAGAAGTGTCTAATCCGGCTATAGAATCGAGCTAGACTTTTTGGCGGTTGTTGAATCAAGTGCCTCACCCGAGAGAGCCTAAATTTGAACAAGTGGACCATTAGAGAGTTTTTCTAAGAATCACTTGTCATAGGCCTCAAAGTAGCACTTGTTTAGAGTGAAATCTTGGATTTCCATCGAAAATCTCTATGTCGACCTACGTCTCTTAGAAACAAGAGGGGAGCGACACGAAAGGTACATAGGAAGTTAGGGTGGATAGGTTAGATGATGGTAGGATCAATTACATTGCGTTACCCACCGTTAAAATATGTTTTACGGATGTGACATTAGGGACTGCTCTCGCTGATTTCAGCGTGAACTCAAAACAAAGAGAAGTTTCCAATCCGGTTATAGAATCGAGCTAGACTTTTTTGGCGGTTGTGGAATCAAGTGCCTCACCCGAGAGAGCCTAAATTTGAACAAGTGGACCATTAGAGAGTTTTTCTAAGAATCACTTGTCATAGGCCTCAAAGTAGCACTTGTTTAGAGTGAAATCTTGGAATTCCATCGAAAATCTCTATGTCGACCTACGTGCGAAACAAGAAGGGGAGCGATCACGAAAGGTACATAGGAAGTTAGGGTGGATAGGTTAGATGATGGTTGGATCAATTACATTGCGTTACCCAACCGTTAATATATGTTTACGGATGTGACATTAGGGGAGCTATGTCGCTGATTTCAGCGTGAACTAAAAACAAAAGAAGTGTCTAATCCGGCTATAGAATCGAGCTAGACTTTTTTGGCGGTTGTTGAATCAAGTGCCTCACCCGAGAGAGCCTAAATTTGAACAAGTGGACCATTAGAGAGTTTTTCTAAGAATCACTTGTCATAGGCCTCAAAGTAGCACTTGTTTAGAGTGAAATCTTGGATTTCCATCGAAAATCTCTATGTCGACCTACGTGCGAAACAAGAAGGGAGCGACACGAAAGGTACATAGGAAGTTAGGGTGGATAGGTTAGATGATGGTTGGATCAATTACATTGCGTTACCCAACCGTTAAAATATGTTTACGGATGTGACATTAGGGACTGCTCGCGCTGATTTCAGCGTGAACTCAAAACAAAGAGAAGTTTCCAATCCGGTTATAGAATCGAGCTAGACTTTTTGGCGGTTGTTGAATCAAGTGCCTCACCGAGAGAGCCTAAATTTGAACAAGTGGACCATTAGAGAGTTTTTCTAAGAATCACTTGTCATAGGCCTCAAAGTAGCACTTGTTTAGAGTGAAATCTTGGAATTCCATCGAAAATCTCTATGTCGACCTACGTCCAGAAACAAGAAGGGAGCGATCACGAAAGGTACATAGGAAGTTAGGGTGGATAGGTTAGATGATGGTTGGATCAATTACATTGCGTTACCCAACCGTTAATATATGTTTTACGGATGTGACATTAGGGACGGCTCTCGCTGATTTGATTTGAACTAAAAACAAAGAGAAGTGTCTAATCCGGCTATAGAATCGAGCTAGACTTTTTGGCGGTTGTTGAATCAAGTGCCTCACCCGAGAGAGCCTAAATTTGAACAAGTGGACCATTAGAGAGTTTTTCTAAGAATCACTTGTCATAGGCCTCAAAGTAGCACTTGTTTAGAGTGAAATCTTGGATTTCCATCGAAAATCTCTATGTCGACCTACGTGCGAAACAAGAAGGGAGCGACACGAAAGGTACATAGGAAGTTAGGGTGGATAGGTTAGATGATGGTAGGATCAATTACATTGCGTTACCCAACCGTTAAAATATGTTTACGGATGTGACATTAGGGACTGCTTTCGCTGATTTCAGCGTGAACTCAAAACAAAAAGAAGTTTCCAATCCGGTTATAGAATCGAGCTAGACTTTTTTGGCGGTTGTGGAATCAAGTGCCTCACCGAGAGAGCCTAAATTTGAACAAGTGGACCATTAGAGAGTTTTTCTAAGAATCACTTGTCATAGGCCTCAAAGTAGCACTTGTTTAGAGTGAAATCTTGGAATTCCATCGAAAATCTCTATGTCGACCTACGTACCGAAACAAGAAGGGGAGCGACACGAAAGGTACATAGGAAGTTAGGGTGGATAGGTTAGATGATGGTTGGATCAATTACATTGCGTTACCCAACCGTTAATATATGTTTACGGATGTGACATTAGGGACTGCTGTCGCTGATTTCAGCGTGAACTAAAAACAAAAGAAATGTCTAATCCGGCTATAGAATCGAGCTAGACTTTTTGGCGGTTGTTGAATCAAGTGCCTCACCCGAGAGAGCCTAAATTTGAACAAGTGGACCATTAGAGAGTTTTTCTAAGAATCACTTGTCATAGGCCTCAAAGTAGCACTTGTTTAGAGTGAAATCTTGGATTTCCATCGAAAATCTCTATGTCGACCTACGTCGAAACAAGAAGGGGAGCGACACGAAAGGTACATAGGAAGTTAGGGTGGATAGGTTAGATGATGGTAGGATCAATTACATTGCGTTACCCAACCGTTAAAATATGTTTACGGATGTGACATTAGGGGACTGCTCGTCGCTGATTTCAGCGTGAACTCAAAACAAAGAGAAGTTTCCAATCCGGTTATAGAATCGAGCTAGACTTTTTGGCGGTTGTGGAATCAAGTGCCTCACCCTAGAGAGAGCCTAAATTTGAACAAGTGGACCATTAGAGTTTTTCTAAGAATCACTTGTCATAGGCCTCAAAGTAGCACTTGTTTAGAGTGAAATCTTGGAATTCCATCGAAAATCTCTATGTCGACCTACGTGCCGAAACAAGAAGGGGAGCGATCACGAAAGGTACATAGGAAGTTAGGGTGGATAGGTTAGATGATGGTTGGATCAATTACATTGCGTTACCCAACCGTTAATATATGTTTCTGGATGTGACATTAGGGGGGCGCTATCGCTGATTTCAGCGTGAACTAAAAACAAAAAGAAGTGTCTAATCCGGCTATAGAATCGAGCTAGACTTTTTGGCGGTTGTTGAATCAAGTGCCTCACCCGAGAGAGCCTAAATTTGAACAAGTGGACCATTAGAGTTTTTCTAAGAATCACTTGTCATAGGCCTCAAAGTAGCACTTGTTTAGAGTGAAATCTTGGAATTCCATCGAAAATCTCTATGTCGACCTACGTACCGAAACAAGAAGGGGAACGACACGAAAGGTACATAGGAAGTTAGGGTGGATAGGTTAGATGATGGTAGGATCAATTACATTGCGTTACCCAACCGTTAATATATGTTTCTGGATGTGACATTAGGGACTGCTCGCTGATTTCAGCGTGAACTAAAAACAAAGAGAAGTTTCCAATCCGGTTATAGAATCGAGCTAGACTTTTTGGCGGTTGTGGAATCAAGTGCCTCACCGAGAGAGCCTAAATTTGAACAAGTGGACCATTAGAGAGTTTTTCTAAGAATCACTTGTCATAGGCCTCAAAGTAGCACTTGTTTAGAGTGAAATCTTGGAATTCCATCGAAAATCTCTATGTCGACCTACGTGCAGAAACAAGAAGGGGAGCGATCACGAAAGGTACATAGGAAGTTAGGGTGGATAGGTTAGATGATGGTTGGATCAATTACATTGCGTTACCCAACCGTTAATATATGTTTCTGGATGTGACATTAGGGACTGCTATCGCTGATTTCAGCGTGAACTAAAAACAAAAGAAGTGTCTAATCCGGCTATAGAATCGAGCTAGACTTAGACTTCGCGGTTGTTGAATCAAGTGCCTCACCGAGAGAGCCTAAATTTGAACAAGTGGACCATTAGAGAGTTTTTCTAAGAATCACTTGTCATAGGCCTCAAAGTAGCACTTGTTTAGAGTGAAATCTTGGATTTCCATCGAAAATCTCTATGTCGACCTACGTCGAAACAACAAGAAGGAGCGACACGAAAGGTACATAGGAAGTTAGGGTGGATAGGTTAGATGATGGTTGGATCAATTACATTGCGTTACCCAACCGTTAATATATGTTTTACGGATGTGACATTAGGGACGGCTGCGCTGATTTCAGCGTGAACTAAAAACAAAGAGAAGTGTCTAATCCGGTTATAGAATCGAGCTAGACTTTTTGGCGGTTGTTGAATCAAGTGCCTCACCGAGAGAGCCTAAATTTGAACAAGTGGACCATTAGAGAGTTTTTTCTAAGAATCACTTGTCATAGGCCTCAAAGTAGCACTTGTTTAGAGTGAAATCTTGGATTTCCATCGAAAAAATCTCTATGTGGACCTACGTGCAGAAACAAGAAGGGGAGCGACACGAAAGGTACATAGGAAGTTAGGGTGGATAGGTTAGATGATGGTAGGATCAATTACATTGCGTTACCCAACCGTTAAAATATGTTTACGGATGTGACATTAGGGACTGCTCGCGCTGATTTCAGCGTGAACTCAAAAAAAAAGAAGTTTCCAATCCGGTTATAGAATCGAGCTAGACTTTTTGGCGGTTGTGGAATCAAGTGCCTCACCCGAGAGAGCCTAAATTTGAACAAGTGGACCATTAGAGAGTTTTTCTAAGAATCACTTGTCATAGGCCTCAAAGTAGCACTTGTTTAGAGTGAAATCTTGGAATTCCATCGAAAATCTCTATGTCGACCTACGTGCAGAAACAAGAAGGGGAGCGACACGAAAGGTACATAGGAAGTTAGGGTGGATAGGTTAGATGATGGTTGGATCAATTACATTGCGTTACCCAACCGTTAAAATATGTTTACGGATGTGACATTAGGGACTGCTGCTCGCTGATTTCAGCGTGAACTAAAAACAAAAGAAGTTTCCAATCCGGTTATAGAATCGAGCTAGACTTTTTGGCGGTTGTTGAATCAAGTGCCTCACCGAGAGAGCCTAAATTTGAACAAGTGGACCATTAGAGTTTTTCTAAGAATCACTTGTCATAGGCCTCAAAGTAGCACTTGTTTAGAGTGAAATCTTGGAATTTCCATCGAAAATCTCTATAATCGACCTACGTCTTAGAAACAAGAAGGGGCGACACGACGAAGGTACATAGGAAGTTAGGGTGGATAGGTTAGATGATGGTTGGATCAATTACATTGCGTTACCCAACCGTTAATATATGTTTACGGATGTGACATTAGGGATTTGCTGCATCGCTGATTTCAGCGTGAACTAAAAACAAAGAGAAGTGTCTAATCCGGTTATAGAATCGAGCTAGACTTTTTTGGCGGTTGTTGAATCAAGTGCCTCACCCGAGAGAGGCCTAAATTTGAACAAGTGGACCATTAGAGAGTTTTTCTAAGAATCACTTGTCATAGGCCTCAAAGTAGCACTTGTTTAGAGTGAAATCTTGGATTTCCATCGAAAATCTCTATGTCGACCTACGTGCAGAAACAAGAAGGGAGCGACACGAAAGGTACATAGGAAGTTAGGGTGGATAGGTTAGATGATGGTTGGATCAATTACATTGCGTTACCCAACCGTTAAAATATGTTTACGGATGTGACATTAGGGGACTGCTCGCTGATTTCAGCGTGAACTCAAAACAAAAAGAAGTTTCCAATCCGGTTATAGAATCGAGCTAGACTTTTTTGGCGGTTGTTGAATCAAGTGCCTCACCCGAGAGAGCCTAAATTTGAACAAGTGGACCATTAGAGAGTTTTTCTAAGAATCACTTGTCATAGGCCTCAAAGTAGCACTTGTTTAGAGTGAAATCTTGGAATTTCCATCGAAAATCTCTATGTCGACCTACGTGCAGAAACAAAGAGGGGAGCGATCACGAAAGGTACATAGGAAGTTAGGGTGGATAGGTTAGATGATGGTTGGATCAATTACATTGCGTTACCCAACCGTTAATATATGTTTACGGATGTGACATTAGGGGACGGTATGTCGCTGATTTCAGCGTGAACTAAAAACAAAGAGAAGTGTCTAATCCGGCTATAGAATCGAGCTAGACTTTTTTCGCGGTTGTTGAATCAAGTGCCTCACCCGAGAGAGCCTAAATTTGAACAAGTGGACCATTAGAGAGTTTTTCTAAGAATCACTTGTCATAGGCCTCAAAGTAGCACTTGTTTAGAGTGAAATCTTGGATTTCCATCGAAAATCTCTATGTCGACCTACGTGCTTAGAAACAAGAAGGGGGAGCGACACGAAAGGTACATAGGAAGTTAGGGTGGATAGGTTAGATGATGGTAGGATCAATTACATTGCGTTACCCAACCGTTAAAATATGTTTTACGGATGTGACATTAGGGACTGCTCGCGCTGATTTCAGCGTGAACTCAAAACAAAGAGAAGTTTCCAATCCGGTTATAGAATCGAGCTAGACTTTTTTGGCGGTTGTGGAATCAAGTGCCTCACCCGAGAGAGCCTAAATTTGAACAAGTGGACCATTAGAGAGTTTTTCTAAGAATCACTTGTCATAGGCCTCAAAGTAGCACTTGTTTAGAGTGAAATCTTGGAATTCCATCGAAAATCTCTATGTCGACCTACGTGCAGAAACAAGAAGGGGAGCGACACGAAAGGTACATAGGAAGTTAGGGTGGATAGGTTAGATGATGGTTGGATCAATTACATTGCGTTACCCAACCGTTAAAATATGTTTTACGGATGTGACATTAGGGACTGCTCGCGCTGATTTCAGCGTGAACTAAAAACAAAAAGAAGTTTCCAATCCGGTTATAGAATCGAGCTAGACTTTTTGGCGGTTGTTGAATCAAGTGCCTCACCGAGAGAGCCTAAATTTGAACAAGTGGACCATTAGAGAGTTTTTCTAAGAATCACTTGTCATAGGCCTCAAAGTAGCACTTGTTTAGAGTGAAATCTTGGAATTTCCATCGAAAATCTCTATGTCGACCTACGTGCTTAGAAACAAGAAGGGAGCGATCACGAAAGGTACATAGGAAGTTAGGGTGGATAGGTTAGATGATGGTTGGATCAATTACATTGCGTTACCCAACCGTTAATATATGTTTTACGGATGTGACATTAGGGACGGTATCGCTGATTTCAGCGTGAACTAAAAAACAAAAGAAGTGTCTAATCCGGCTATAGAATCGAGCTAGACTTTTTGGCGGTTGTTGAATCAAGTGCCTCACCCGAGAGAGCCTAAATTTGAACAAGTGGACCATTAGAGAGTTTTTCTAAGAATCACTTGTCATAGGCCTCAAAGTAGCACTTGTTTAGAGTGAAATCTTGGATTTCCATCGAAAATCTCTATGTCGACCTACGTCGAAACAAGAAGGGGAGCGACACGAAAGGTACATAGGAAGTTAGGGTGGATAGGTTAGATGATGGTAGGATCAATTACATTGCGTTACCCAACCGTTAAAATATGTTTTACGGATGTGACATTAGGGACTGCTTTCGCTGATTTCAGCGTGAACTAAAAACAAAAGAGAAGTTTCCAATCCGGTTATAGAATCGAGCTAGACTTTTTGGCGGTTGTGGAATCAAGTGCCTCACCCGAGAGAGCCTAAATTTGAACAAGTGGACCATTAGAGAGTTTTCTAAGAATCACTTGTCATAGGCCTCAAAGTAGCACTTGTTTAGAGTGAAATCTTGGAATTCCATCGAAAATCTCTATGTCGACCTACGTCTGCAGAAACAAGAAAGGGAGCGATCACGAAAGGTACATAGGAAGTTAGGGTGGATAGGTTAGATGATGGTTGGATCAATTACATTGCGTTACCCAACCGTTAATATATGTTTACGGATGTGACATTAGGGACGGTGCTGTCGCTGATTTCAGCGTGAACTAAAAACAAAGAGAAGTGTCTAATCCGGCTATAGAATCGAGCTAGACTTTTTGGCGGTTGTTGAATCAAGTGCCTCACCGAGAGAGCCTAAATTTGAACAAGTGGACCATTAGAGAGTTTTTCTAAGAATCACTTGTCATAGGCCTCAAAGTAGCACTTGTTTAGAGTGAAATCTTGGAATTTCCATCGAAAATCTCTATGTGGAGCCTACGTGCGAAACAAGAGGGGAGCGACACGAAAGGTACATAGGAAGTTAGGGTGGATAGGTTAGATGATGGTTGGATCAATTACATTGCGTTACCCAACCGTTAAAATATGTTTTACGGATGTGACATTAGGGGACTGCTCGCGCTGATTTCAGCGTGAACTCAAAACAAAAAGAAGTTTCCAATCCGGTTATAGAATCGAGCTAGACTTTTTGGCGGTTGTTGAATCAAGTGCCTCACCCTAGAGAGAGCCTAAATTTGAACAAGTGGACCATTAGAGAGTTTTTCTAAGAATCACTTGTCATAGGCCTCAAAGTAGCACTTGTTTAGAGTGAAATCTTGGAATTCCATCGAAAATCTCTATGTCGACCTACGTCTTAGAAACAAGAAGGGAGCGATCACGAAAGGTACATAGGAAGTTAGGGTGGATAGGTTAGATGATGGTTGGATCAATTACATTGCGTTACCCAACCGTTAAATATATGTTTCTGGATGTGACATTAGGGACGCTGTCGCTGATTTCAGCGTGAACTAAAAACAAAGAGAAGTGTCTAATCCGGCTATAGAATCGAGCTAGACTTTTTGGCGGTTGTTGAATCAAGTGCCTCACCCGAGAGAGCCTAAATTTGAACAAGTGGACCATTAGAGAGTTTTTCTAAGAATCACTTGTCATAGGCCTCAAAGTAGCACTTGTTTAGAGTGAAATCTTGGATTTCCATCGAAAATCTCTATGTAGACCTACGTGCCGAAACAAGAAGGGGAGCGACACGAAAGGTACATAGGAAGTTAGGGTGGATAGGTTAGATGATGGTTGGATCAATTACATTGCGTTACCCAACCGTTAAAATATGTTTACGGATGTGACATTAGGGACGGCTGCTCGCTGATTTCAGCGTGAACTAAAAACAAAAGAAGTGTCCAATCCGGTTATAGAATCGAGCTAGACTTTTTGGCGGTTGTTGAATCAAGTGCCTCACCCGAGAGAGCCTAAATTTGAACAAGTGGACCATTAGAGAGTTTTTCTAAGAATCACTTGTCATAGGCCTCAAAGTAGCACTTGTTTAGAGTGAAATCTTGGATTTCCATCGAAAATCTCTATGTCGACCTACGTCTAGAAACAAGAAGGGAGCGACACGAAAGGTACATAGGAAGTTAGGGTGGATAGGTTAGATGATGGTAGGATCAATTACATTGCGTTACCCCAACCGTTAAAATATGTTTTTTGCATGTGACATTAGGGACTGCTCGCTGATTTCAGCGTGAACTCAAAACAAAGAGAAGTTTCCAATCCGGTTATAGAATCGAGCTAGACTTTTTGGCGGTTGTGGAATCAAGTGCCTCACCCGAGAGAGCCTAAATTTGAACAAGTGGACCATTAGAGAGTTTTTCTAAGAATCACTTGTCATAGGCCTCAAAGTAGCACTTGTTTAGAGTGAAATCTTGGAATTCCATCGAAAATCTCTATGTCGACCTACGTGCCGAAACAAGAAGGGGAGCGATACGAAAGGTACATAGGAAGTTAGGGTGGATAGGTTAGATGATGGTTGGATCAATTACATTGCGTTACCCAACCGTTAATATATGTTTACGGATGTGACATTAGGGACGGCTGTCGCTGATTTCAGCGTGAACTAAAAACAAAAGAAGTGTCTAATCCGGTTATAGAATCGAGCTAGACTTTTTTTGGCGGTTGTTGAATCAAGTGCCTCACCGAGAGAGCCTAAATTTGAACAAGTGGACCATTAGAGAGTTTTTCTAAGAATCACTTGTCATAGGCCTCAAAGTAGCACTTGTTTAGAGTGAAATCTTGGATTTCCATCGAAAATCTCTATGTCGACCTACGTGCAGAAACAAGAAGGGAGCGATACGAAAGGTACATAGGAAGTTAGGGTGGATAGGTTAGATGATGGTTGGATCAATTACATTGCGTTACCCAACCGTTAATATATGTTTTCGGATGTGACATTAGGGACTGGTATGTCGCTGATTTCAGCGTGAACTAAAAACAAAAGAAGTGTCTAATCCGGCTATAGAATCGAGCTAGACTTTTTTGGCGGTTGTTGAATCAAGTGCCTCACCGAGAGAGCCTAAATTTGAACAAGTGGACCATTAGAGTTTTTCTAAGAATCACTTGTCATAGGCCTCAAAGTAGCACTTGTTTAGAGTGAAATCTTGGATTTCCATCGAAAATCTCTATGTGGACTTACGTGCGAAACAAGAAGGGGAGCGACACGAAAGGTACATAGGAAGTTAGGGTGGATAGGTTAGATGATGGTAGGATCAATTACATTGCGTTACCCAACCGTTAAAATATGTTTTACGCATGTGACATTAGGGACTGCTGCTCGCTGATTTCAGCGTGAACTCAAAACAAAGAGAAGTTTCCAATCCGGTTATAGAATCGAGCTAGACTTTTTTGGCGGTTGTGGAATCAAGTGCCTCACCGAGAGAGAGCCTAAATTTGAACAAGTGGACCATTAGAGAGTTTTTCTAAGAATCACTTGTCATAGGCCTCAAAGTAGCACTTGTTTAGAGTGAAATCTTGGAATTCCATCGAAAATCTCTATGTCGACCTACGTCTTGCGAAACAAGAAGGGAGCGATCACGAAAGGTACATAGGAAGTTAGGGTGGATAGGTTAGATGATGGTTGGATCAATTACATTGCGTTACCCAACCGTTAATATATGTTTACGGATGTGACATTAGGGACGGCTGTCGCTGATTTCAGCGTGAACTAAAAACAAAGAGAAGTGTCTAATCCGGCTATAGAATCGAGCTAGACTTTTTTGGCGGTTGTTGAATCAAGTGCCTCACCGAGAGAGCCTAAATTTGAACAAGTGGACCATTAGAGAGTTTTTCTAAGAATCACTTGTCATAGGCCTCAAAGTAGCACTTGTTTAGAGTGAAATCTTGGATTTCCATCGAAAATCTCTATGTGGACCTACGTGCAGAAACAAGAAGGGGAGCGACACGAAAGGTACATAGGAAGTTAGGGTGGATAGGTTAGATGATGGTAGGATCAATTACATTGCGTTACCCAACCGTTAAAATATGTTTACGGATGTGACATTAGGGAGGGACTGCTTTCGCTGATTTCAGCGTGAACTCAAAACAAAGAGAAGTTTCCAATCCGGTTATAGAATCGAGCTAGACTTTTTGGCGGTTGTGGAATCAAGTGCCTCACCCGAGAGAGCCTAAATTTGAACAAGTGGACCATTAGAGAGTTTTCCTAAGAATCACTTGTCATAGGCCTCAAAGTAGCACTTGTTTAGAGTGAAATCTTGGAATTCCATCGAAAATCTCTATGTCGACCTACGTGCGAAACAACAAGAAGGGAGCGATACGAAAGGTACATAGGAAGTTAGGGTGGATAGGTTAGATGATGGTTGGATCAATTACATTGCGTTACCCAACCGTTAATATATGTTTACGGATGTGACATTAGGGACGGTGTCGCTGATTTCAGCGTGAACTAAAAACAAAGAGAAGTGTCTAATCCGGCTATAGAATCGAGCTAGACTTTTTTGGCGGTTGTTGAATCAAGTGCCTCACCCGAGAGAGCCTAAATTTGAACAAGTGGACCATTAGAGAGTTTTTCTAAGAATCACTTGTCATAGGCCTCAAAGTAGCACTTGTTTAGAGTGAAATCTTGGATTTCCATCGAAAATCTCTATGTCGACCTACGTGCGAAACAAGAAGGGGAGCGATCACGAAAGGTACATAGGAAGTTAGGGTGGATAGGTTAGATGATGGTTGGATCAATTACATTGCGTTACCCAACCGTTAATATATGTTTTTACGGATGTGACATTAGGGACGGTGTCGCTGATTTCAGCGTGAACTAAAAACAAAAGAAGTGTCTAATCCGGCTATAGAATCGAGCTAGACTTTTTTGGCGGTTGTTGAATCAAGTGCCTCACCCGAGAGAGCCTAAATTTGAACAAGTGGACCATTAGAGTTTTTCTAAGAATCACTTGTCATAGGCCTCAAAGTAGCACTTGTTTAGAGTGAAATCTTGGATTTCCATCGAAAATCTCTATGTCGACCTACGTACCGAAACAAGAAGGGGAGCGACACGAAAGGTACATAGGAAGTTAGGGTGGATAGGTTAGATGATGGTAGGATCAATTACATTGCGTTACCCAACGGTTAAAATATGTTTTACGGATGTGACATTAGGGACTGCTCGCTGATTTCAGCGTGAACTCAAAACAAAGAGAAGTTTCCAATCCGGTTATAGAATCGAGCTAGACTTTTTGGCGGTTGTGGAATCAAGTGCCTCACCCTAGAGAGCCTAAATTTGAACAAGTGGACCATTAGAGTTTTTCTAAGAATCACTTGTCATAGGCCTCAAAGTAGCACTTGTTTAGAGTGAAATCTTGGAATTCCATCGAAAATCTCTATAATGGACCTACGTGCGAAACAAGAAGGGGAGCGACACGAAAGGTACATAGGAAGTTAGGGTGGATAGGTTAGATGATGGTTGGATCAATTACATTGCGTTACCCAACCGTTAATATATGTTTACGGATGTGACATTAGGGACGGTTTTGTCGCTGATTTCAGCGTGAACTAAAAACAAAGAGAAGTGTCTAATCCGGCTATAGAATCGAGCTAGACTTTTTTGGCGGTTGTTGAATCAAGTGCCTCACCCGAGAGAGCCTAAATTTGAACAAGTGGACCATTAGAGAGTTTTTCTAAGAATCACTTGTCATAGGCCTCAAAGTAGCACTTGTTTAGAGTGAAATCTTGGATTTCCATCGAAAATCTCTATGTCGACCTACGTACCAGAAACAAGAAGGGGAGCGACACGAAAGGTACATAGGAAGTTAGGGTGGATAGGTTAGATGATGGTAGGATCAATTACATTGCGTTACCCAACCGTTAAAATATGTTTACGCATGTGACATTAGGGACTGCTTTCGCTGATTTCAGCGTGAACTCAAAACAAAAGAAGTTTCCAATCCGGTTATAGAATCGAGCTAGACTTTTTGGCGGTTGTGGAATCAAGTGCCTCACCCGAGAGAGCCTAAATTTGAACAAGTGGACCATTAGAGTTTTCCTAAGAATCACTTGTCATAGGCCTCAAAGTAGCACTTGTTTAGAGTGAAATCTTGGAATTCCATCGAAAATCTCTATGTCGACCTACGTGCAGAAACAAGAAGGGGAGCGATACGAAAGGTACATAGGAAGTTAGGGTGGATAGGTTAGATGATGGTTGGATCAATTACATTGCGTTACCCAACCGTTAATATATGTTTACGGATGTGACATTAGGGACGGTATTCGTCGCTGATTTCAGCGTGAACTAAAAACAAAGAGAAGTGTCTAATCCGGCTATAGAATCGAGCTAGACTTTTTTCGCGGTTGTTGAATCAAGTGCCTCACCCGAGAGAGCCTAAATTTGAACAAGTGGACCATTAGAGAGTTTTTCTAAGAATCACTTGTCATAGGCCTCAAAGTAGCACTTGTTTAGAGTGAAATCTTGGATTTCCATCGAAAATCTCTATGTCGACCTACGTGCAGAAACAAGAAGGGAGCGATACGAAAGGT
>JADLZK010013299.1:0-184873 GCA_015847255.1 Hyparrhenia diplandra
ATGACCATCATGCACAAACCTTGGCTTGACCAATCTCCAACTAAAACAAACACTTAGCATAGAGATTAGTCCTAAGGATGTCACTAATTAGCCAAAACCAATCTAGAGATCTTTGGTGCCCACGGCATACAACATTTGATTTACTTGTGAAACATGCAGATAGATCAGTTGAAACATAAGTACGAAAACAAATGAAACACCCAATAACATGTTCTTGAAACATTCGTATGGAGCGGGGAGGGGACGCATCCGGATGGGTCGGGAGGGCCTTCGGCCCGGGCTCGGTCACGTCCAAAATCTCAGCTGCGTGGCGGACGGCCGTGAATAACAATTACTGAAATATTAAAACTACTCCCTCCGTTCCAAATTGTAGTTCACTTTGGAACTTTTCTAGATACATTGATTTTCTTTATGCACCTAGTTATATCTATGTCTAGATACATAGTAAAGGAATGAATCTAGAAAAGCCAAAATGTTACATTTAAAACGGAGGGTAGATCCAACTCACACTAATCTACTTGAACCCATGAACCATACACAAGGCTTTCTCTTGTCAAAACACTAGAGCACGACCGTCCCATTCCATACCAAGCCCTTATTAGGACCAAACAATTGCACTGTCCCGCATTGCAATTATGCCGTTCCTTACTAGTACTATTTTCCGATTTCTACTAGCAATACAAGACTACAAGAGCGTATATATTACCTAATTGCAAAGCTAAACCTAAGCACTAGATAGCGAATCGATCACAAGCATATGTGATGCCTACGGCACGTACTCCACGCTTGCTTTCAAGCAAGCACGTCTGTACAGTACACGGACCGGACACATACATGGTGGCTTGCTTGGAAGCAACCGCTGTACCTGTCTCTATGCAGCTAGCTGCTGCTGAGAACTACTGCTGCCACCGTCGTCTTCTGACAGGCAGCAGCTGTGCAGCCTTGGACCGGCAGCAGCAGGAGGGGGACCCTCCAGCTCCAGGTATAGCATCTCGGCCCGGAGGACGGCGCAGTAGTGCCCGAACGTCTCCGGCGACACGTTGAGGTCGAAACCGACGGCGAAGAGGAAGTCCACCTCCAGGTAGTTCATCTCCACCAGGCTGATGCCGCCGACCCTGGCGAAGTAGGCGTTGTTGTAGCACCTGCAAGGTAACGCGTAGCCGTCAGTACAGTACACGCTTGTTTCAGAATTCAGAAATCAGGCTAGTGCCTGTCAGCAGTGGGCTGCCAGTCAGACATGCACGCCAAAGCAGATGGGCCAAACAGCTGCATCACCAAACCAATTCTTTTAGAATTTGTCAAATGACAAGTTGAGTATTCATTTGAGAGAAGAGACTCTCAAACGAAGATGTCACTCCAAGTGGACAACTGGGTAATTTGTCTATGAAAAAGACAGTAAGGTTCAGTTCAGATATGATGCTCTTGGCAGCAGAGAATTGTGCCAGTGAGCATCAGCATGGGGCAAGTTGCCACCCAGTCTAATTCTTTCGCAACTTGGCCATGGATTAAATTCCAAAGGGAGGAAAGGTGGTGACAGGGACGGAGAGGGTGAGGAACTTTATCCTATGTTTTAGGGTCCCCAGCGCATGTGTGGCTGTATGGAAGGAACTGGATCAGCATACCTTTTTTTTTGGGGGGCAAGCACGATTTTCTCCGGATATTATAGCCCCAAAAATGGCCAACTCAACCTCAAGACAAGATAATTAGATACCAATTGGTGTACAAGCACAATACATATAATACCTGCCTGCATTTGTCAATGGTATATAATGAAATGTAACGTGTGGTCTTGTCATATGGTTGCTGCATTTTTCAATTGCCAGTGCATACAATTTAGGTATCCATTATCTAAAAAAAAAGGTACAGCAAGTACCTGTTAGAATTTAGGCAGCAAGTTGGTGAGCTCTGTTCCTTGAAGAACTTGCTCTGCTTATGCATCCTACGTGACTCTGGATTTCAGAATGTGATTGGTCATTTATTTTATCAGAGATTCAGAGGCTCCTATATCCAAAATACCACAATTTACCAAGCTTGTTTAATATGGCTATATAGAAGCCACCAGTGTTTACTACGTAAGTACTCAGTGATACCATTAACACCAATTCCGACAGTGGAATAGAAACTGTAAGCACACATCTTCCTATAATTCCGAACTACTCCATACATGGTTGACAATGGCTCGTACTGTATTGCAAAAGGGAAGCAAATATGATAATTTTGGCAAATATAAGATTGGTCCCAGAAGGAAACTAGCTAGGTAAAATAGTGATCAAGTTTATCACAAAAGAACATGGATCATATGAGATCAAGCTATCGCGCCGCGGTCTACGTATTTCTTAGTATATCCAACGCCTTGCTGCTGAGTATATCCTACATTTGTGCTCGTTGATCCAACTGTTGCTGTAGGGTGAAAATTCAGGCCAGGAACAAGAAACCGAACACAACAACGCAAAGAAACCGAACGTAATACCACAAAGAAATGGACAATTCGATTGCGCGCGTGGAACGATCGTACTAGGAATTGAATGAACTGTGACAAGGGGCGATCAGGCGTGAAGCAGGCACACTCACACGTCATCCATGAACTTGACAGCCGCGAGCACGGCGGTGATGAGGAGGCGGTGCACGCTGTACGAGTCCACGGCGAGCGCGCCGCGGCCGCGGCGCAGGAGGCGGTCGAGATAGACGTACGCCACGACGTAGCACGCGGGGCTGCACCCGCGAACCGCGCGATGCGCGCCATGTACGAGCGCACCGAGATGTCGGGCCTCGCCGTCGCCCGGAACGCCGACGGCGGTGCCAGCGACTCCGCGGACGCGGTTCCGGCGGTGAGCTCGTCAGCCACCGCGTCGTTGCGCTCCACGACCCGTTCCAGGAGCGCGGAGAGGACGTCCACCACCCGCGGTGCGTCTGCCAGGTCCTCCTCATGGGCCATGGCCGCCTCTTGCCGCTCGTGGGCTCGTGGCCAAGAGCTTGTGTTGTGGAGACTTGGAGTTGGAGAGGGGGAGCTGAAGACTTGATGTGCGAGCTGAAGAGGTCGTTATATAAAATGGAGGGAAGAGTCGAAGGTAGTTTAGAAAAAACAATTGTGTTAATACTTAGGATATACAAAAATTTTGAGGTGATTTTACTTGAATTCTGTACTGAACATATCCATGTCGAAAGAAGGTAGTAGAAGAGTCAGTGTCAAGGTTTGGCAACCTCATTTTCCATCATTTCAGTTCTCCATGTAATGTTATTTCAGTCATAATTCTAAATAGGATCTTACAATTTTTGGGACCCAGATTGTACAGCAAAATAGACACAAATTTTAGCAAGTCATTTTACGACACTCTTCAGATATTTTTTTTCTGGTTCATGTTCTCCAAAGAGTCAATTATCTGCCTTTATGGTCGTTCTCTTCTTTTATTTCTTTGGTCGCTTTCATTTTTCAGAAAGGATTATCCCTTGCACATCTTACATGATTGGCGCCTGTGGCTGTTTGTTGATTGATTGGGTAGTAGCTTGGTGCGGTAAAGAGACCAAAACTCTTTCTTTACTGTCTGATGAGTTGCACGCTCAGTTGTTCTTACTTGAGATTGGTTCATTAGGGGTGTCACAGTCACAACCGCGTCAAAATGGTGAGATGTTTTTTGATGAAAAAATGGTGAGATGTGAGTGATGCTCAAGGAGTGCCAAAATGGACAAGTGCACCTGAATCAAAGACCGAGCTATGGGGAGTGGAGTGTGTATAAAAACGCCTTTTTCATATGATTCCAGTCGTCAGTTGAAGTACTCTTTCATAATTCCATGTTTCTTTTTTATTTTTGAAAATTTCTTCCATGCTTATTTTTCAAGGAAAAAACATTTAAGGAGCCAAAATCAGGTGGACGTCTCAATCACATGCCCGCAGTTTTCTTTCTCTGCAGAAATTGTTACAAATGCAAGTGGCGATCACGTCTTAGTAAGGTCAAACACTGGAACCACCAATTGGATGGCAACAGAGCGCATCACAACATGGCTAGGTTTATATTAAAACCAGTGGTATTTCGCTTTTAGCGTGCGCCTCCAGTCACGGCAGAACGCCTTTTCTAATGTGGCCAGAAGCTGATTTGTCACTGATGATTTGAAGCAAATTATCCAGTACCAATACATAGTTGTTATATATATGCTTAGTATTGATAAATAAATACTAGTGCTAGTTAGGTTGCATGCTCTTATTGTTGTATCCCTTTTATATATGTTAGTTTTGATGCCAACCACTCTTATTACTAAAGATTAGATCGAGAGAGTCAGATCTGTCCTAATGTCCTTGTCTGCATTATTGTCCAGGACACAGATTCAGTAGGCTCAAGCTCAACTATGTGTAATTTGCAACAAGAACTACAGCTTTATTCAAGGGGATATGGACAAAGTAAGTAACCGATTCTGTTTCTTACCTTGTATCGCCACTGTTCGTTTACCACCCATCTCTGATGGAATCTGACCATTACGTGTCACACCTTAATTTTAAATTAGATGCAGCAAACGCGCGCTCATGAGGTGACTGCCAACTACCATTGTGTAGTCTCTCTACTCTCTACTCTATAGTGACCCCCACACACTTTATTTGACATTGCTGTGAACAATCTGCTGACAAATAAGCTGCCTTTTTGAAGGATAGAGATTGCTCAGCAAAGTAGCACCACCTACTAGAGCGAACACCGGGTGGTCCTCCTGAGACTTGTGAGTTGTGACAAATTCGACTACCATTTACCAGATATAAAGATATATACAACACGAATGTAGCAATCAAAGTCAAAAAACATGCAAATCATACAACTGCATATATGTAATTATGCGCTATGAAGTTCACAAGCCCGTGGAGTAAGTGTGAAGCAAAGGGCTGGAGTAAAACTAAGTAGTGTCAAGTCAAAGAGTGACAACATGTGAGCATTGAAGTACCCCTTCAATCCCAAGAACAGGAAGTGACTGCGAGGAGAAAAAGCTTCTAGTCCACCGATTGACTTCAAAGGTAATCAAGCAAAGCGATCGAATCTAGTTTATGTACAAATTAAGAAACTGAAATGATTTCTGGACAGAAAGTAAACAAACCAAACCAGTTGCTGATAAATAACTACTTTTTTGACCGAAGATAAATAACTACTTTCACTGAGAAGGTTTGATTAATCCTCAAAAATAATGTAAATATACACTCAAAAATACAAAGAAGGCATCTGAATGTCCTCTTGTTACAGAGGAGTTCTTTTGAGACGTTTTGAGGATTTCTATCTAAGCCAAGTGATCGGAAAGATCTATGTACCCCATTTTTCTGATTTCGTCTAGGGGGGCAAGTGATGGGATACATTTTATCTAACCTCTCTGATGGATGTAAATGTACCAGATGAACTCACGTGGGCAATAGGTTCTCATGGTACTTTAGGAATAGTATGGACAAGTAATGTGATTGTTCAATGCACCATACTCATCATATCATTGATTCAATGGTATGATGTACTCTTTCAATGCTATGTGCCCGCAAAAGCATAGGTGTTAATCAGTGACTTGTATTCTTCGTCCTCAGCACATCCTCTACTTGTAAGTACACTCACCAACCTGTCTGCACCTTCTGCGTCATTCTTCTCCTTAAAACTTGCCAGGAGACTCTCAACGTTGGTGGGTCTTGGTTTCCATTTATTTGCACTTTTAATTGCTGTGGCTTTTTCCATACATGACAAAGCTTCAGATATTTTATCATCCTTCATGTAGGCTGTGGCAAGGATTTCCCAGGTGTTTGGCTTGGGATTTCCACCTTTCTCAACAAATCGATTCAGAATTTGCTCAGCCTTTGTAATCAAACCTTCTTTAGCATACCATGCTAATAAAATGTTCATGGTCTTAGGATCGAAACTAGAGCTTTTGGATGCCCATTCTTCATATAGAAGCTCGGCTCCCTCGATATCCCCTATCCTTACAAGAGCAGACAGTAACTCCTGGTAACCCAGGTTATGAATCATAGGGAAAGTTGCCTTATACCAGTTCCAAATACGGTAAACTTCTTCCTTCTTGCCAAGATGGCTATAGAGCGTCATGAGATAGTGAAAACACTTTTTCTCCCGGCCAGTTGTTCTCTTTTCAGCATCTTTCAAGCATTCTTCTGCCTTCTCAGAGTTTCCTAACTTAATATACATGCTAGCCAGAGTAGTATAAGTAGTCCAATTGGCAACAACAGACTCATCAGCAATCATCTGGCTAAAAACTCTCTCCATTTCTTCAGCATCTTGTTTAGCCGCACAACTCTTTATCCAAATGTTGTAAGTGCAGACATCAAAAGAAACATTTCTTTCCTTCATCCCATCAATAATTGCCAACACTTTATTAGGTTCCCAGAGTCCACATAGAAATTCATTAGAACATTACAAGGTAATGTATCAGATGCAAATCCTTTTTTCCTCATTTGGTCAAATGTGTCTTCTGTTTTCTCTTTCATCATAGCTTGGGCGTAGACATTGAGAAGGGAACCATAAGTCCGCTTGTCCTTCATGGCATCAGGGAGCTCATCAAAGAATTTCTCAGCATGTGAGACACCGCGTACTTTAGCAATCAGATCCAACTGGATTGCCATGTCACTCGATGAGAGAGAAAATCTATCTCTGCGCTCTGTCATCCAATCGTAAACCTGTTCATGTGATGGAAAAAATTGATGAGTACCAATATCAAGGGTATCACTCTTAATTCTTATGTTTGGCCATCAGAAGATGCAGCAAGAATGTTGTAGATTCTAATGCCCTGGTCATCAATGTGAGATCGGTGAGGGAACCAAGCTATTGTTTCCAACACCTAATTATTTATTGATGTTAAACCACTTGAACAGTACGTACTTTTCAATTGGATTTCAGATTCATGCATAAACCGTTTCGATCAATATAGTTAAGTAGGTGGGGATCCACCGAATTGTTTGAAGGGGTAGAAAACATTGAACAAACAGTCGCAATAGCTGAAACCGAAGGGGAAAATGTCGGTGCTAATAACCACGCATGCGGATCGCAATAGTATAACTACCTGGAGCGCGAGGTTGAACCTCCTGAACTTTCGGAGCTCCTTGGCGATGCGGCAGAGCTCCCATTTGTCGAGGCGGCGCTCCCCTCGTCCCAGGCCCCCAGCGTGCGCCCTACGGGCCGCCCGCCGTGCCCCACAGCGATGCGCCGGTACAGGGTGCCCCAACGCAGTGGTGGTCGACGCTCGTAGTCCACCGTCCCGTAGCTGTGCACCTTCGTCACCCGCTGCCCGGCAGCAGCAGCAGCAGCCTCCGATGAAGACGACGACGACGACGACGGGGTGCTCGAGGAGGAGGAGGCCGCGCACCTCACAGTCACTGCAACCGCCGCCGCAGCTACACACGTACGCCGCTGCGGCGAGGGGCGTGCCGGGGTTAGGGGAGGAGGAGGAGGTGACGAGGTGGAGCAGCATGGTGAGCGAGCGAGCGAGCGTGCGGCCGGGCGGCGAGGAGGAGGGCGGCTTTCGCTGCGGATGAAGCCAAGGGGATAAGTGGGGACTGGGCTACGCGGGTTCGGGGTTGGTCTGGTGCTTTAGGATTCGTGCGCGGGAATCCGCAGGTTCCGGGCCCACGACCGTCTGCCTTTCCGTCTTCCCGCGCGGATTTGTATTGATGGACCGTGATCTGTTTCTCTTTGGGCCGTGGTTCGGCCTGTTAAATTTACAGGGGAAAATAATCCATTTATCTCCCTTAATCGTAGTCTAAAACTTTCATCCTCTTCAAACTCTAAAATTAGAAATTTTACTATATGAACTCTTAAAACCTTCCAAATTACCTCTGTTCCCTAGTTTGAAGTGGTTTTGAATGTAGTTTTGTCCTTTGTATTAAAAAAATCAAGTAAATACTTGTGATAGTTTTTTTTTTAAACCATAGACTCTAAGCTTCTAAAGTTTGGAGATAAATCCTAGAGACATATTGGAAACGGAAAGCCAAATAAAATACATAGAGATCATTAAAATAAATCTAGAAGCTTCCCAAAATAGATTTGGCTCTACAAAAATGGGAAGCTTATATCAATTATAACTATAGAAAATATAAAGTCTCAACAGTTTGCTTATATCGATTATAAGCAAATGGAGTTGACAATCAGGCAGTTACTTAAGAACTCGCTTTGTGTTCAAGTTGAAAGATGGGATCTACGAGGATTGGAGATATGCAGAGAAGGTGAGCAGCCAGCTCCACACCGGAAGGGTGGGGTGGTAAATTTTTCTAACTATAGCAAATATAAAGCCTCAACATTTGCTATATCAATTATAAGCAAATATCTGTAAATAGAACAGTGGAAACATATATAATCTGGTAAAGCTATATCAGTTGAATCGTCAAAATGTACAAACATAAAAGCAAAGAACAATGTGTTAGCATGTACTGACCGCATATATAACACAATTTAAAAAGAACAGTAGCCTGTCTAGAAGATTCAGGACTTGTTTGGAACGTGGGAAAATTTTTCCTGTCCCTGCGATTTTCCTGTGAAATTGAACTGATTTCTATAAAATTTCTATGTTCCAAACATCCCCGTTTGAAGTGAAATCATTTGGAGAAAGGGTTTAGTTTGTGTTTTTATTTTTTAACTTCAATTAGCCAAACCACAAGTATTTTCGATAGCAATGATAAAGCCCCGAATGAATGTCAAAAACTGCTTTTTAAAGTTTATATAACCGAAAGGAGCAAGGCATTTCCCACATTCAGATTTGACTGAATCCGGCCGGAGTAGTCTAGGCAATAAAAAACATTTGGAACACGGTCCAATTCTGACACAAGTGCTGACAAAATTGAGGCTGTTGCCAGTGACCTAAGGCCATGTCCAGTTGCACATATCTCCAACCAACGCTACCATCATCCACATTATTGTCTTGGCTCAAGAGTCAAAACTCGAGAGGTCCTGCAGTGCAGACACGAACAGCCATGCACAGCACATGCTCAAGTGGACAAACAGGTGATCTAACTACCACTTCAGCACCCATAGCAAACAACAATATCACATACATAACTCTCCAATATCCTCTTTTTTTTTCATTTTCCTGCAATAAGGTGATATCTTTTCCACACAGATAAGTTAATACTTTCTCCATGAGCCATATGCTACAGAAAACCAGCAGAAACCCGATCCAAAAGCACGCTACAAATGTTAGCTGAACGGACAATTCGCCAAGTTGGCAGATGAAGCAAATTGTTATGTAAATTAGGGCAATGGCGGACGCAAAACGACCATTGGTGATCGGCAAATAGAGGCGCCACAATCCAGGAGGCTAAAGTAAACTGCAACTACTGGCTGTTCCTAAGCTGCTTGCTGATGTGATCCAGAGACTATGGTTGCTTCAGGCACCCTTCTCCTTCAGCAACCCCGCCCATAGAGGTGGAGCTGCGGGTTATAGAACTCATCAGCTGAGATGGTCGACAGAGAAGTTCTGCCTCAGGGTGCCGTGCATTGAGAGGTATCTCCAGCAGCAAGTCTTGATCAGAGTCGGCATACTGAGGAGGGACCAGTAATGATAACTTTTCTGGGGTAACATGAATAAGTTAAGTGCTCCTCCAGTACAGGTTGAATCTTTGGTAGTGTAGCCAGATTTTAGCAAAGATGAGCTTTCAAACTGAGGAGCCAAAGCCCCAGATTTTAGAACTCTCCTCATGGTACCATCTAGTTCTGCATGTTTACAAGCAAAGCAAATAAGAACCCTTCTTCTTGTGTCACTGGAATAAGGAGATAGCGAAATAGGAGAATACTACGTAAGACATTTTTGGATGTCATAACTGGAAACTTGATGCAAATCAGGATCAGAGGAACTATTATTTCTAACCTGCATCACTCTGAAAGTGGGTGTTACGTGGTCTTTTGACTGGTTTCATAGTAGACTTGGTAAAGCCTTCCGGTGCACTGATGCTCCCCACTACCCCGGTTTCCTTAGTTCCTTTTCCTGAATAGAGAGAAAGGATTAATTAGCCATGTACAAGCAAGCTTGGAAGTTCACATAGGCATTAATTTAAAAGACAATAAACTCGAAGGGGAAAAGCAAATGTAGGTAAATGTAATAGAAAACCATTGCAATACCTTTTTCTGTTTATAGCACTCCAGCCATTTGCATTTTGTTAAATTAGTTAAGGCAAGAGTCTTCACTTCCTTCCATTCTTCATCATCAGATAAGGATGGGTCGAGAATTCCCTCTCCAAGCAGCATCTGGTAGCTGTCTATAGCATCAGAGAATTGGATAGAACTGAACATGCTTCTAAGGCTGCAATAATAACAAGATACAAATGAGGACTAGCACAAAGTGACCACAGTTTGTATTAGTGAAACTTTGGACAAGAATAAGTAAACCTTTCAGGAGGTGTCAAGGAGTCCACAGGAGGAAGAAATTTGAGCAACTGTTGCTGATCCTCTTTAGTTAGATATTTCATGAAGTTAGTATAGTTTATTACATCCTGCTCAAGGAGAGGGCAGCATACAGGTTGAGTTTCAATGATTAGCCAAAACATGTAAACATTAAACATATCCAGTGGTGTTCAGTGCAAATAAACATCTACAGACTACAGATCATCAATCTGAACAAACAAAAGTGTGTATAGGAAGGATACCTCTAAATCTACTGAAACTAAAGGTGAATCAACACTCTCCAGGATATGCTGATTTAAATAATGAAGTTTATCCCTGCAAAACAGAGATACAGACCTAAAAAAAAGAAAAACTTAAATTGTTTCTTACCAAAGTAACCTGTTTAACCAATTTTCAATGAGCATAGAGGATAAAACCAATACTCAAATACCCATTTCTGTGCTAATAAGAATATAGAAAGTATGTACCTTCTAGCATTGTCTTCCATATGCAGCGGCGACCTCTTTGGCCTTGCAGTTGGATTGTTCAAGTTAATTGCTGCCTTGTTTCCACTATGAAGCGACAAACGAGGCAGAGCCTGAATAGGATTCACTTGTAATGTATGATTTATTATCTGCAGGAATGGAGCTTGCTTCTGATTCTTCCTCCAGTGATTTTGAGTTTGGATGTCTTAGAAGCACACTTCCAGATCCTATCTCAAAGGAACCGACAGGAGTTTCACTATGGTATAGTAGGTCTTCCTCTGATGATCCTGAAAGGTAATATAACTGCTCTTCATGCATGATGGAGGTCAGATCTTTTGCAAGCTTTTCTACAGGTGAAGGCTTCGACACGGGTGACACAGCTCCTCTTTCTTGATGGCACTAGGGACTCCCAAGCATGTGACTGTGCTGAACCTGAATTGGCAATACATCAGAGAGTCAAATGACATAATAAAGAAAAGAAAATAAGGTAAGTTCTAGATAAGCATGGTAAATGTTGAGAATCGTTATTAGATCTTTATTTTGTTTCATTCATGGTTCAATGATTGATTAGATATCACTTCAGAGATGCGGTAAAGGGAGACACACTATTAGTACGTATGTGTGTATCAAGTATCAATATTTACTTATTTAGTGAAATATTATCTTCACCAAGATATTAGGCTCCATGCCATATGAACCCAATATGTAATAGATCACAATCCTTCATTGTTTGCTCATGATAATAATAGTAAGTAATTAAGTCACAAGTAGCTAGTGATTTATCAAACCCAATATGATTTCCTCATCTAAGTTTAAACTAAAAAGAAAAAGTTTGGGTGGAATCACTATGTTCATGAAAAACAGTGAAGAACAATCAAATCTGCATTACAAACTAACTTACAACTAATATGATCTCCAAAAGGGGAGAAGTATAGAATAAAAATATACGACATCTAAATAAAATTTCATTTTATTGAGCAGAACTTTGAAGACGAGCATCCAAGAATGCACTTCTGATATTAATAATTCAATCACTCGCCGAATTGAAATACAATCGCATGTGCATCAAAAAAGAATGAGAGGGAACCCAAATCATATTATTGAGAAACAGTATAGTAGGCATTGAGATCACTGACCACTCATTTCACTTGCATCAGCAGCACCATATGGGGCACAACTCTCAGAGTATGATACTGCAGATCCCGAACTAGATCGGCTTGGGTCAACATCCCCATCTTTCGGAAATTCTGACAAGAAAATGGCCCATTCTCCATTATAATGGGATTTGGCCTTTTCTTCTGTGACTTCGACTTTGATGTCGGTGGCTTCAGCTTGCTAACTCTGGGTTCATCATCGTCAATATCATCCTTGCGATGCATTGGGGTGTAGTTTGCCAATGAACCCTTCGTTCTCCATCTTGAGCCACATGCATTGCAGAGCACCGGCTTATCTGGTGGCCCATTTCGCCACAGGGGAGTACCTGTTCCAGCATTTTGCCATGAGAAATCCATCAAAACTGATGCACAAAAAATATTCCCCCACGAGTTCAGAGTTAATATCACAATTTACATGTAGTAGGAGATGGTGAAAAGGGTAAACTACACACATTATCAAGAATGTATTCAGAAGGCATCATGAAACTAATCACATACATTCAGACTAAATATTTCAGATAATGCTTTCAGTGCCTCAATGGTTAGTTCAACTGTACAGGCGTGCAATTCTTAATCTGCTGTGCTACACAATGGTCATACTGAATGCATATAGCCACTTCAAAGGAGCATTTTGCAGCACTAGGAGCTAAAACAAAAAGTTCAGAACATATAATGCTGTTGGCACAAAATGGGATAAGCCTGTGTACATTAAACAGCAAACCTAAGTTATCACTTCAATGGCACCCTGAAACTAAGCATTTCTGTAGCTGCAGCAGCAATCGAACTCTAATTTTATCTGATTGGCAGAAGCAAATGGTTATTTTCTCATTTTCTTATTATAGAATAGGAGTCTGAGCTGCATCTAATCTCCCATTATCTGCAGAAGCTATCGAAGAAGCGTATATCCACCGTAGTCAGAAACAAGTCTAAATGTGTTCTGTTAGCATGGTATAATCTGTTCCTCGCGTTGAGAATTTTACAACCGCATCCACAGACTTCTCTTGAACGCTCCCCGGGCAGTTCAATGAATTCGGACTAGTAACAAACCATCAACGAACACACAGAACACGGAAACATGAGGAATCCGAGTCCCACGCAGTCCAAAGATTTCGTCTGAGGCCCGCTTCCCAGATGCATAATTGGGGGAAATCATCCCCAAAAAGTACTACTTGCTGAGGAACAAAAGGGGGAAGGGGGCGAAAACAAGAGAAAAAGGAGGAAAAAAACAACTGGAAGAAAAATTCTAGCTTTATTCAAGAACAAGAGCTCACTTGTGACTCCGCAATGACGGCAGGGTCCTTGCTTCCCCATGATTCTCTCTGCTCCTCACCACCTCACAGGTGAAGAAGAACGGACCAGAGGAAAATCCCAAGAAAACAAACACGGGAAAAACAAAGCACAAACAAGCAGTTTCGCCTGTACAGGTAAATTCTTGAGCAAAAGAAAGGGGAAAAAAATCAAGAACTATTTCTCTGTATGAATCTCGTCAAACCCAGAGGGGATTCCTGGGGACAATTCCACAGCCCATGGAGTTCTCAAAACCAAGTCCAGCTTGGTTGGTGTTCTTCCCTTCTTCCTTTCCTTTCTATATGTTTTCCTCGTTCTGTATCCAGTCTTTTAGAGAGAGGGTAGAGGAAAGAGAGAAAGAGAGGGGAAAGGGATGGAGAAGAAATAATAGAGGAAGGAATGCAGCAGCAGCAGCCGGAGGGGGATTTACAAAGGCCGGGTGAAAGGCATTTGTGGGAGGAATCCAAAAGAAATATAGTTTAAAAGCTGGATGTTTTTATTAACTAGAGAGATAAGCAATTAGCAATTGGGCAAAGTAGGAAAAGGAGATGGGGTGGAGAGCGAGAGGGGATGGCAAAGCTTCTTTCTCTCTTGTATCTTTCTGGCCTTGGGGTTGGTTTTTGTTGTGATTTCATTCACTTCATCCAATTCCATTATTATTCATGTGGTATGACTAAGTTGGAGTTGAGGATATTTCTGTGCACTAATTAGTCGATTTGCTTAACTTTAAAGCCAGGTACATTAAAAGAATCTTTTTGCCGTGTACCATTTGCATCTCAACCCCTGGAGAAAGAGCACATGTTAATCAGTCGTGTACGCAGTGCATCATCGTCTGGATACGCTACACAAAGCTCAAACTGCCCGACCGAAGATGGGTTGTTGACTTGTTGTATTCTGTGAAGTTGAGATTGAAAAATCTATTTTGATAGGTTAAAATAGTTTTTATTGGGCACGATGCAATTTGGTGTATGCACTTTAACATGCCATTGCAAGATTGTGGTAGAGATTTTTCTAGGTTTCCAACAACTCAACCAAAATCTCTACCAAACTCACAATGGTTTGAAGCTAAAACCAAGTTAAAACCAATGAAGTTCAAACCATTGTGCCTATAAACTAAAGCCACAAATGTAATCTTAACCAATAGAGAAGCCCAAGCCATACTAAACAAGGCCTTAATAAAAAGCGATAACTCCTTACCACGCGGGAAACGTTCATTTAAAAAATGTAGGAAATGTTCATTTAAAAAAAACACGGAAACGCGTACAATGTTCTCGAAAAATATAACCATCATGCATTTCATATCGCATGAAATAATTTAGGCATGTATTTAGAAATGTGTTCCTATGAGTCAATTTTTGGTGACCTTCTAGCATCAGTTCATGGATAAAAATTGAAAATATGTATTATAAGGTAAAATCCAAAGACACCAAAGGAGTGTGAATTGTTATCAGGAGAAAACGAAGAGCTTAGGATGTGATGCCTAGAAAACACAGGTGAACCGAGGGTGAATCGCTTTTCGATGTCGATCTTGGTAGCTCCTCCTCACCTCTTGTGACCTATTCGCTTTGGGGGTGGGGAAACCTAGGTTTTGGTTAGTGTAGTATGCTACTAGGTTTGTATTAGCTAATATAGGGTCAGTTTACCCAAGGCGGTGACGTTGCATGGGTGTTTTGTTACCTCTGTTTCATCATCTATAGTCATGCGAAAGGCATTGGCGTAGCTAGTTGCGGAACACCCTTGGCCATGAGGTGCTCTAGCTCCTTCACCATCGGAAGTGTAAAGCTTTCATTCCCTCTTTTTTCGTGAAAGGGTTGGCACTTTCGACATCACCTTAGCTGTGTTGTTTCCTAGTGTTGTTGACGGTGTTAGCGGCAAGTGAAATAATCCTTTAATCGTCGGTCTCATGGTCGGCGGTGGAAGATCCCTCTTCTATCCTTTTCTTCACATGTCAGCGGCCAATCCTTGTTTAGCGCCAACGATGCATCCTAGTGGAGTTTCGAGGCACTCGCCTTTTTGGCAGATCCAAGAGTTGGAGCCCCTTGTGAGGCTATGAGGCAGATCTTGGAATGGTCC
This sequence comes from Hyparrhenia diplandra, assembly GCA_015847255.1. Classification (NCBI taxonomy): domain Eukaryota; kingdom Viridiplantae; phylum Streptophyta; class Magnoliopsida; order Poales; family Poaceae; genus Hyparrhenia; species Hyparrhenia diplandra. The sequence continues at coordinate 15,328 of JADLZK010013299.1, forward strand.
CATTAGTTGTTTTCGCAGATGAAGTTCACGCGACAATGAAAAGAACATTCTTGATTTTTGGCTATTGTGTGTTGTAATTTTAATTTTGCCAGGGTGTTTTCTGTAAAACATGAGATAAACTGTGCTGCGGTTTCTTAATACAATTTTTTTTCTTTTGCAAAAGAGAACACATACAAGTGAACTAGAAAATTGCAATAAGATGAATACCACGATAAACAAATGTCTATACATGAGTTAATTTTTTCTTAAGTAGCATGAGTTAATTTTTTCTGCAAGGATGAGTTAGGTTTATAGTATCTAGTGGTCTCTTAGACATAGTTCGCGCGAGGGGGTGGTAGGTGAGAAACTCTATATGACAAAAATAGTTAAAATTTGGTACCTCTTTAGAATAAGCAAAAAATTGCATTTGTTTTTTTTTTTGTTGACGCCCAATTATTGATGTACAAAATCCTTCTTCCCTCTTAATTAGCTATTCAAAGTACGGAGACGGCAAAAATAGAAAGTCTAGGAGTATTAATAGAGAAATCCCCTAGGATATGCAAACATAATTTCCCAACGGCTTAGCGTATAAACTCAGATTTGGTGTGTTTAGAAGTAGAGTGCGAAAGCACTCAAGGTCTCCAATACATGGAAGGCTGCGTGAACAGCACTGTCCCGAAAGCTGTTCTAACGTGTTTACCAGAAATAATGACAGGGTGACCATTCTCTGGGGTGATCTTGCATGTCAAGTGTTGAATTTGGCAACGGTAACAATAATGATCTTGCTATTTTTCCTGGTATTTTAATTTACACCCAACAAGGAAAAGCAACTCTCCGCTGTATCAAATCCAACCAACAACAGTTATACAAGCACCAAATCTGACCACATGAATTCCACCTACTGCCCGTTTCAACAAGGCATTAAAATCCGCTGGATTCCAGAGATCGGCACATACACGAATTTGAGTTTGGTTGACACATAAATTTGAGTTTGTTGACACATGAATTTGAGCTTTTTCCCCTATTTTAAAGGAGATAGTAGTATACTTTTTGCTTGTTCATGGGCGTGCCTACCACCCACTCAACGATAGCCACACCTTCACCACTAGTACTCCGTAGCTAGGAAGAGCACAGAGCAGCGTCAGTCAACAAGAGGATGCGATGCGATGCGGGAGGGTATAGCAGCGGCTCCATCGGCTGACGTATTTTTACACCCAAAACAGGCTGCTATCTATCTATATTCAAATCAGCGATGACACGGCCGAGACAAACGCTGCGTCAGAAATTAGGCGATTTATACGTGCCAAGGAAATTAGGCATCGTCAAGGCAGGGTCACCTCGTGCGAGACATATTTTACTCTGACCCCACCAAATGGTCGGTGTTTCTTCTGGGTTAACATAACATGGTGTCCACACTAGTTGGTTGTTGCTACGAGCCAGCCCAACCTTAGCTTGCCACTGGTTATATTATACCAAACAAAGCTATTCCAAAACAGAAGGCACCTAAGACAATTTAGAAATGCGGGATATTTTCTCTGTATAAAAGACGACATCTTCACGGAATTCGTGCTTCTCTCCGTCTCGGGGTGCTCTGCTCCAGCAAGCATGTGGAGGTGGAGTCCGGCTTAACATGGCTCGTACAAGAGTCGGTCGGCGGCAGGGCTTTTCGTCTCATGGTGAGTTCGTCGGCCATGTGTTTCAAGGGTGCGGAGGATGCTGCGGCGTTGTGGAAACAGGAGGATTAGGATGGAGCGAGCTTTCAAAAACAAAGCTATTCCAAAACAGAAGGCACCTAAGACAATTTAGAAATGCGTATTTGGATATTTTCTTAATTAATATAAAATCAAAAAATCGATTTTGTCACACGCAACAAAAAAAAAAACAACGGATTTTTTCAGGAAAGAAAGACGTATCTCACTGCCATCCGTCCCATTTTAGAAGTTTTAGGATAAACTAGTGCTTTGAAGAAACTAGCTAGCCATGATTTACCACTACTCATTAAAGGTGGCCACAACTAATTACTAGGAATAAGTCACTAATTAAAAAAAATCGATGGATACATGCAGATCACAGCCAGATACGATGCTGAATTAATTACACGGTAGGTGGAGTGCTGATGTGGGCCCAACCTATGTCAAATAGGTAAAACATTAAGTTTTTGGGATAATTTTTGTAAATCAACATCGGCTGCCGGTGAAAATGACGGCTGATGTTGTTTTGTTATGAGAAAAAAAACATTGTACCATGATTGGTAAGTTGATCTGGTAAGTTCAGGCGAATAGGGGAGTGTTCAATAACATATCATGTTTGTGTCTACTAGAGATTATGAAAAGCAAATTGTGGACTGTGGATCGTGACAAACTTGGATTTTAACAATTATGTACAAGAAGCTGGTAGGTATCCTAGATTTTAGGATGGTGGGATTTATGTTATCTGTTGTGCAATGTTTATAGCCTAAGTTTATATTTAGTTCTTAAGAGCGTTGTTTTTTACTCTTAAATTTAAAAATAAAATAAATCGATATGTCATCCAAAAATAGATGATACAATGATCATATGAATGCAAACTTTGTCGTTTAAATGATAGATGATCACTGCTCCGTACTACTCCCTCATATCAAACAAAGCATCAACAATAATATCATCAAATGCATTTATGTAAGGAGTTCTCCACCACCTTGGGAAGAAGATGCTTTGGTTGGAATGCAATTTATAGTGGACAAACTATTGTTCCCTTAGCATAATCCCATCCGAGTCCACAAGTATAATCCTATTTGAACAAACAATCATCACATGCCACCTCTATTTTTGGGATTTTATTCGTCATAGATGTGACTTACTAAAAAGAAAGAGAAAACGTACTTTGTTTCAGCTAAGCTCGAAAGGATGAGCTCCAACATCGCTCAGGCGGGTGGCAATGTCGGTGCTTCAACTGGGCCAGTAGGTTGCGTCACACGTTAGTGGGAAGGAAGGCGGGACACATGGGTAGGGTGTGGCAGCGGTACACTTGGGCAGGATCGCGGGAGGCGACGTGTTGGGTGGCGGTCAACACTTGGGTGGGAGGTGGCAGATGTAGCCTAGAACTAGGGTTGTGACGAGAAGGAGAAAAATAGAATGTGAGGGGGAGGGAACTGGGGAAACCACTATGCTAGGGTTGTGTAACCAGTGGCAAATGTGAGTAAATACACCCAACATGTATATTCACATTAGTTTAGTTGGAATTTACAATCGGGTGCAAGAAAGTTGACCCGTTTTAAATTGTGTTAGGCCACTTGCACTCGACCGTTGGGCCGAGACCGGTCTGACCGTCATTTCTGCAATGGCACAAGAAGAGGGGTGAACGGGTGTCTGTGCTCTATTTGCACCTTGAGAAGCTTTTATACTTGAGAGCCTTGTTTCCACTCCCACTTTCATAGACTTCATGTGAGGCATGCTTAAAGAAATGAGGAGCAATTCTATTGCGCCTATTGAAAGATTGATCAAGCGACACTAGGTGTTGATTTGCAAGAGTGTTGCTTGTTACTCTTGGAGCTTGCCGGTTCCTAGATGACTTGGTCATTGTGTCTTCATGGAAGCCCATGTGAAGTTTGTGTGGTGCTCTAGAGTAGGCTTTGTTCGGGGCTTTTGAGCTCATCCCTGTTGAAGGGGCATCTCTAGTAAAATCAAAGCTTGTTGGAGTATCTAGTTGATTCAGTTGTTTCAAGTCTAGTGCTCATGTTGAATCCTACCTCGAGGTGTAGTCTGAAGCTTGCAGGTTTTGGAGCTAGCCAGAGGAGCGTCAATCCTAAAACTCGCCTTAGTGTGGACTAAGTGACCGACATATGTCGCCAAACTACATGAAAATATCATGTGTTATCATCTAATTTATCTGTTGCATTTCTCAACACTAGCTTGCTTGTAATTTTCTTCAATGTTGTTGCTCTTTTGCTAGTGTAGTTGCTCACTAGAGTAGCTAGAGCTAGACCCCCACTTTAGACTTTTTTTTTTCTAATCTTAACCACACCCCTTTCATATTCCCTTAAAGATGCACAAATGATTTATTTTGAAAGTATTTGTTTTTTAATAGAGTGTAACATAAATCATCCTTATTAGCTTTCAACATTCTCCAGACCTATTTCCCTAGCAAAGCCTCATTCATCTCCCTGGTATCCATAATTTCCAAAACGCCATAAGAGCAAGTTTAATAGTTTCGTCGTCTCCTCGCCGACTACCAGCGAGCGATGGTGGCGGGCCTGTTTCTATTTATTGCATATGTGCATGCCAAGCCAATTATAGCTCGCGCAGCACTTAGTCGCCGGCCGCGGCGGGCGTGTGGTGAGACGCCCGTTCCCTTCTCTCTTCACTTCTCTCTCCTCCACGTAGATATACGCCGGCTAGTCGCTCATCATTAAACTTGCTCTAATCTTTTGGAATACATAGGTTTTCCCACCTCATCATGTGATATTTGTGTTTAGCTTAGCGTAGGGTAGGAGGGGACCCACTTCATCATGGACGTTGACAGACCATGGAAGGGAGAACGAGATAGAAAGAGAATATTTGGTGTACATATACTCGTGTTGACCTAAGCATGGAGGCCCCTTGGTTCCTTTCTTTCCTTGGAGATAGGCTTGGCATCGATGGGTTTGTTTTTCTTTTGAGGGGATAAGAAACGGAGGGAGGCATCAAATAGGAAGCCGGCCAGATAGTGGTGCCAACTCAGCTCACTCGTTCCCAAAAAAAAAAAAAAAATGCATGCCAAATGCTAGGGAAAAAAACTCCACCGGATTCTCTCGCTTTGCTTTCCTCGCCCTGTCACAGCACTTTGTGCGATCATCGATCGACTAGCCTGGCATAGTTAAGCTCTGTCTAATACATTAATCTTTGTTATATTATTCATTTTTACTCGGTCTTTTTCTTCTTGTGTAAAGTAAATCGAAGAGCTACACTACACCAGCGGTGGATTCATTTTCTGAAGAACTGGAATTTCTTTGGGTTACTGCTGTATATACGTAACTCATTGTCAGTTATTACCGTGATGTTGAGATGTGCGTGAAACGAGTCCGCGGGAGGGAATATAATGGTGGTTGTTCTTACGTGTACAGCATTTCCGATGAATCAAGTGGTAGCAGCGCGTATTTTATTAGAGGAAGTTTGGGCTGAAGTCCTAGAGATCGAACTGAATACTCTAAAACAATTGTGAATCAAAGCAACGTCGTCATCCAGACCAAACTCTGTCAACTGAGTTTCTTGGTGTTGAGCTCTTGACATTTCCTTGCGTATAAGCAGCGAACTCCGCGGTTCCGGACTGACAGGGAAATCGCAGCGGCTCTCTCCGTGTTTTTAGATAGCACTTCCTGTACTCTCTCTCTCTCTCTGCCCCAGGAGTCGGTAGCACGAAATGCTGCTGAGATAATGTGCAACGATGGCCTTTTTAATTGCCAACAGGAAACTATTACTGGCCTCTTCTTCTTTTCTTTTCTTTTTATAAACGAACAGAAAATAGTACTTTTTGGAACAGAAAATAGTACTATGGCAATTGGCAAATGCAGACCGGGCAGAGCATCTTTTTTTTTTTTCAATTTACAGGTTAGGAATGATTTCTGCAGGTGAAATGATTTTGATGCCGGTATTTATTACTAGGCTACTAGCACGTACAGTACGGAGTAGCAGTAGTTTGGTTGAGGGGTAGCTTTGCCCCGCGGCTCGCAGTGTCCACACAATGACCACATTCTGACCTGACGCTGCGTAGGGCAAAGCCCGTCTGTACGTATCTGAATGTCAATCAAACAAACGAAAAAACGAAGATGTACTAGTTGCCATGGATATCATGAAAAACTGCGGTTGGACACGCAAATCCGCCGTGCACGCGCTTGCGACGCGAGAGAATTCAGGTGCTAAGCAAGGGCGGGGCGGCTGCTAAGTTACCATTATAGCCAAGTAAGTTTGGCGTAGAGACGGTGATTAGCCAGTCAAAGCGCAGTTGCTTGACACCGAAGCAGCGGCGGCGGCCTTGTAGCGTTCGTTCGCGCTCGGGGTCAAACGGGCTGTTGGCATCTATCTACCTGTTCAACTTTGCCGACTCTACAGTCTACACCTAGGACAAATTATCAGACAACCGGCGGGGGTAGTAGGAACCTTGTCAACCGGGTAATGATCCCAGAAAAAAAAAATGTCCCGGATGGTTCAACCATGGATGGCTACTGGCAGCAAACAACGGGGAAACAGAACGTTTTTGTTTGTTTTATTTTTTTTAAAAGAAAAAAAAAGGAAAGGAAAAAGGAAGAGAAAAATTCAGAAATCTTGGTCACAAGGAACCTGTGGCTCGTGTGTGGGCCCCTCCGTGACATGGTGCTGATTAGAATAGAATTAGATAGGTATATTGATTGGTATCCATCCACATGTAACGGGAGAGATTAGATTAGGCACACACATCTGGATTTGCTGCTGATGGGGCATAGGCGTGATGGGGTTGGCTTGGCGGTTGGCTGGCTCCCTCGGTCCCTTTCACGGTGCGGAGTTTCCTTCTCCGTGCGTGCGCTCGTCGCGTCGCGGCCATGTGACGCGCGAGCCCCGGCCCCAATTCTCTCTCCTTTTGTGTTGTCTCGCCTCTCGGGCTTGCAGTCCTGCACACTCCCCAGTCAGTCCCCTTGCGCTGCGTCGTGCACCAGCGCGGCAGCAGCACCACATTGATGGCGTGCGTCCAGTTGCGCCGCGCCGCGCCGTTGCCTCCACGTCATGAGCTAGATCCAAATCCAACACAGATCACCGTGTAAAGCTGAGCAGCGAACGAATCGCTTTGTGTGCGCGTTAGCTGTGTTGTGCGTCACTGCCTCGGTGCCTCACTGGAGCGTGCGTGTGTGTGTGTGTCCGTGCGGGTGATGGCAAAACTCAAAACGACACCGGTGACCGACCCGTCACCACAAAAAAGGGCACACGTTCGGTTGTTCTCTTCTCCCTACCGTCGTCGGCCCGGAATGATGCCACTGCACTACTAACGCCCACAAGTAGTAATCAAATCAAAGCGGCATCGAACTGGAATGGATCGAGCGGCTGATGAAGCCGGTAGTAGCCACCGACCAAATGAATGATGGTGGTCAGTTGTTAGCCGGTAGGCCCGGCCGGGTCGGCATCCTTGACCCTGCCACTCTGGCTAAAATTTAGAACTAGATGTCACATCGTACATGGTAGCACGTTTCGTTTGTTAGTGATAAATATCATCCTATCATGGAGTAACTAGGCTCAAAAGAATCGTCTCGCAATATACATCTAAACTGTGTAATTAGTTATTTTTTTTTACCTACATTTAATACTCCAAACATATGTCTTTTTGTGTATTTAATGTGATGTGATGGAGAAAATAGAAAAAAAGGTTAGAAACTTTAGCAATCTAGGGCTCGTTTAGATGGCAAATTTTTTGCTAAAAATTTGCTACTTTTTCCACTCCATCCCCATCACATCATATTAAATGCACCAAAAGACATATGTTCGAAGCAGTAAATGTAGGTAAAAAAAAGAACTAATTACACAGTTCTGTTGTACATCACGAGGCGAATCTTTTGAGCCTAGTTACCCTATGGTAGGATAATATTTACCACAAACAAACGAAACGTCTTCTGAGTCTTACTGAGGAGTTGAAACGATTACTTTTGCTAAAGTTTTGCCATCTAAACCGGCCCCTAAACAAGGCTGGTTCAAAAAAGTAGTAGGACGAGAGAGCTACAAGCTACTTACTGTTAGTGCTGCTGTTTTGCTTTTCGGCTGTCCCATGAGCTCTGCAGTAACCTCTCCCTGTCCTAACCTCCAGTGCGACGACCCACGGATCGACCGATCGATCGTCCACTGGCGACTCGAGTGGCTAGCTAGTATAGTGCAGCGGTTCAAAGACGTGATGGGCGATGTCGTCGTCACTGAGAGGACAGCGCAGGACTCGGGATCTGGGCTTAGCCATCTCTCATTCGCTGTAAGCGGCCACCTGATCATGCTTCGCGTCGCCGTCGACTGCGAGCGAGCGAGCGTCCGGGTATGAGGTATACAGCATGAATGTGGCCAGCCTGCCACCGAAACGAGTCGCAAAGCAGGGCCTCAGCTCATAGAAAACACATATCTGAGCAGGCAAGTATGCATCCACCACGACTGTATTCCTCCAGCTGACAAATAAAGTCTGATGAAAGCCCTTGTTATAAAAGAGTCTGAAAGCTGTTAATGGAAATGGGGAATCTTCCCCCGGTTCGGAAAAAAAGAAAAGAGAGTCTGAAAGCTGTGGCAAAGGGGGAAAAAATAAATTGAGCAAGTTGTTATACAAGACTGCTATGGACGATTCCCCCCATTCATTTCAGGAAAAGCGTGTGTACTTTCTTCCGGCTCTAAAATGTTACACAAATTTTCACCTAAAAATGGCAGTCGCTTAAAGCTGTGGTTTCCGAGTTGGGATCTGGGGGAGAAGGACCCCCCATCTAGATCTGCAGGTAGCTTCATGGCAAGACCCAGAGTATACCATGTATATATGTATCACACAGACTGACTGAACACATCTTCGCTGTTGGCAGTTAGTGGTCCTGCAACAGGAATCTGGGTGTCTCTCACTGTCCTCAAGGTCAAGGACAACCGGGCCAATTCAGTGAAAGAATGTCAGGGTCTCTCATATTCCCATGTGCAAACACCTTGGGTTCTTTCATCTGCAGCAAAAGTGGAAAGGCACAAAGAGGCAGTAAATTCTTGAAAGAATAAGGAATATACTGGTGGCACCAAAGTTATTGCAGGATCTCAAATTTGCATCCTTTGTTTGATGAGAGTTACCATACCAGAGAAAGCGGGGGAACTTGGGGCTTAAGTTTTACTCTGGAGAATCCATCCACAGCAAACAAGCACTGGTAGCCACCAATGGAGCGGTGTTCACTGTTTCATATGTCCAGGATAAGAGATAGTAGAGCACTAAAGCATCACGATGTCAAATCCATCAAATATTATCAAATGCACAAATGTTTCTCCAAGCAATAAAAAACTTGTTAGGTATCCAAAATGATTGCATGGTCCATTTCCACAAACTATTAAAACTCACTTCAGTAGATAGGTGAAATTCCTTTTCTCAAATTCTTCCATGGGAATTTCTTCCTCCTTGGAATATCTGCCAGACAACAAAACATTATGCAAAATAATATCGTGAGAAAAGTTAGATGTAAAGCAATGAAAGCTCAGAAATGGTGGTACAAAAATTTAAGATCAAAAGAATGCACAGTAATAAGCAACAAATACAGACGCATCATCAAGTCACCCATTCAACATCGATGAATAGAAGACCAGTTTGAAAATAAGCATTTCTGAAGGAAAACTAGATGGCGCCCAGGATGAAGCATGCCCTGGAAGCCTGGACATCCACAGGAAATTACCCTGTATCGTTTTGATGGAGAGAAATTCGATGGGGGCTATTCATCCGTTCACAGATTCTTTTAACTCCGGTCTGTTAGGGTTTCAGGTCGGGGTTTGGGTTGGGAATTGGGGGATCTTGATGGCTTCCGGCTGTAGAGGGAAGGCATGGGAGGTCGCCGGACCAGCGTTGCTGGTGGGTGGAATGGTCAGGCAACAGGGGTGCCACCCACTGTAACGGTGATGGACTGCGGTTGAACAGGGATGGAAGCGGGGGAGTCATGCTCGCAGTGGTTAACGTTGGCCGTGGTGGAGGGCGGCACCTCTGGTGACGCTGATGCTGCCGGATCCAGGAAGGGCAGTGGAAGAAGCTGGGGAACAGGATTCTTCAAGAGGGAGGAAGGCAGCTTGCATGCGGGGTTTGAGACGGAGGAGGCGTTGTGGGGATTGGGACAATCACACCTCCACCTCTCTTTGTCTACTTGTACCGTTTTGGAAGTCTAGGGTATCACAGAGGGCGTGTCGTCCTGGTGGACACATAAACTGAGCTCCATTTCTGAATTCCCTTGCTTCCAAATATGAAATTAGTATGCCACAACAAAAGCTGGGAAGTATATAAAGCAGACATGTCGTGTAGGAGACTAGGTATAATTTGCCAAATATAGTGAAAGTGTAGTTTGCAAAGAAAGGGGCGTGCCTGATTCAGTATTACAATAATTGCATCCTATAACAAAAAGAGTACTTGTAAAACTAATATGACCTAAGTTTAATCGAATAGTAAGAATCAACAATCCAGAAAGAACAAATTAATGGACTGGTGATATTAATTGATAATAATGGAAGAAGATTTCTCTTGATAGCAATCAACAGAAAAAATAAAATAACATATATATGAATTAATTTGTCGTTTAGGAACATACCTCCAAGGATATTCATTTTCACAGAAACGAGAAATCCCACTCATCGCGGTGAAGGCATCAATATGTACCATCTTTTCCTTCACTGAAGAATCTGCTAACAGAGGAATGCAAAGATCAATGGCTACTGGTATCTGCCAACAAAGAAACACTTATTGTCCACAAACCTGATCATAGCAAAGGCCACTAAGAGTAGACAGGTGCTCAACTTGTCACTTTTTGCTTGTATTTTATTCAAACTTAAGTTAGTTTTCAATAAATAGACGCGCGCCTACGCCTAACTTGTAGTTTGACTATGAACACAAGTGTTGCAGTTTCATGTATTCCACAGTAGTCATATAGCCCTCACCTGCTTCATGTAAAGCCTTTAAAGCATAGCCACCAGGATAATTGTTGTAGGATGCCATGAAAGTCACAGTAGAGTATCCTAGACTACAGGAATCATATAAGTTATCGATTCTGAATATTATTATGATATTCCAAAAATAGTTACGTTACAATCATCAAGGCAGAATATTCTACCTGACAAGAAAGGCACCAAGCATGAGAATATAAAGCAAATTCCACCCAGTTTTCTTTTCGGTTATTATATCTGGAAATGATGAACAAAATCAAATATTGACTAGTTAAATCAAACCAAATAAAGGAGGAAAGGAAATGGCACATGAACAACATGGATTCTCATAAAGAAATGAGGCAAAAGGAAAAATAGTGCTAATACTCCCAGCTTGAATTTATAATTGTTCAATTGGTATGCAGTACATAAGATAGTTGCTCACAGTCTACTAGCTGCTAGTGAAGCAGACACATTAAACATGGGAATTGAGCCAATTATGAAACGAAGTTCCTGAAACATGAAAGATAACAGTCACTATGTGCAATTTTGGCCTAGGATTTCAGATATAAGAATCAGACTACTATTCAGAGATGTAGAATTACCTTATGTGGAAGTTTTGAATAGAGCACAACAAATAAGAAGACCGGAAGCATGTATGGTACTATTCTTCTATCAAGAAGAGCACCAACCTAAAATTGAATGGAAAGGCTTCGTCAGATACTTCCCTGGTAAAGATTAACCACCAAACCAACCAGTAAATCTAATGCCTTAACAATACATCAAATCCCAACTAGCTAGTGCATATTTCAAAATCCAACCAAAGCTAAAGAAAAACGGTCCCTTTAGGTTTTCCTTATAGCAATAATTCCTACAATTTATATTTCAAAGCATTACAGTTAAAGGTTATAAGTACTTGCGTAATCCTTATAGCATTTATCCCTACGATTTATATTTCAAAGCGAAATTTGGAAAACATGACTTTTATTATCACGCCCTTTAGGTTTTTTATAGTCATATGCCGTCATCACTTTCAAGCAAAAGAACAGTAAGTAGAGTCATGATGTGCAAATATGTTGAAAACACTGTTGTAGGTCAATTCAAATTCAAACAGATTATTATATGATAGTTCTAATCAGACAAGATCTGTCTTACCATGCAAAGAGGGTATGCCACAATCATGGAACGTGGAAGCGCTGAGGTGAAGTACCAATGAATTGAATGGGTCTAAAGCTTAAGTCAAGGAGAACAGAGGTAGGTGATTCACATCAGCACCAGTGTATCATGTTTTGTCATTTGGGTAAATGCATAAATTGAACGCACACACACAGAAAAGCTACATAAACGATGATGATAGCAAACTAATATCTGGGGAGAAAGAAATATAAATGTAGTCTGACAAAAGTATGATGGATACACCCCATTCTGAACTCCGATTCAGAACTGAATTAAACCAGAGAACTTCAAATTCTGGCCACAGGATTCGACGCCACATTATAGAGTCAACTAGCACGGTAAATCCTGTGAAAAGAAAACATAGTGCACCAAAAGAATTTACAGGTTTGCATGACAATTCCATCACAAAATACACAAGGCAACACACAAAGAAAAATACCGATGCATATAAGGGCAGTGCTTATGCAATATTTTACTGCTTCCAACAGAGAAACAGATCTGCTCTGTCATAACATAGTGAAATTCATACATTAGAGCGACTCAACACCAACTGTACAGAATGCATATAGAAACCATCAAATAAAACATGGTGTACGTAAAACTCTTAAACATCATAACGACCCTACAACTTAAACTTCAAGATCATTGCAAGGCGTGGTATGTGGCTATAAGATATTTCCCTAGCTCACTACATGAACACAAAATGTGATGTGCTGACTGAGAACTCAAAGCTGAATTTGGAGGAGTATAAGAAAAGCTGTTTGGAACTTCATTCAAGCAATCTAAACAACACATTCATATAGAAAACTGTAGAACTGTAGAAACAATATTGAAAATATAAAATGTTTCTGAACAACAGTACCACTTCCTACAAAGGAATACAATATTGAAAAAATAAGTAAAACTGTAGAAACAAGCAGAACTATGCAAGTAATGAAATAAAATAGGTTTGGACCTTGTGTAGATCAGAGACTCACGAGCAAAAGTGCAAGCCCTATTGGGCCAAGAAGCAGAATCATATCACATCTAAAAACAACTGCTGCAACAATCTGCAAGAAAATGAAAAATATACAATACAGATAGTTTGGTATGATTTTAATTGCATGAAATCTTTAATCCTTTGTTGACCCAGATTCTTGGTGCTGAATCAAAGAATTATATCTTGGTGCTGGAACTAATGATTATATCTGAATTTGGTGAGAACCGAGCCTCCCTCGGCAGGTAAGGCATCAGAAAAAGGCTTAAGACATACCAGAGCCTGTAATGTACATAGGTAGCTTCCCTTGAACCAGAAAGAGTATGCCAAGTTGACTGCACGACATAAATCATAAAAGAGTCACATTTTTTTCTCCGCAAACTCCTACATTTTTATTGTTGACAAAAACTTGATCGAAACAGCTTTCAGCTTTGTAATACAGTGTGATCTGTGCTTACCTAAAGCTAAAGCAAAGATATTTGGAAGCGGGCGGCTTGAGTAGAACAGCAAGTGAAACTGGATAGCAGTTAGTAAGACAAAGAATGCTTCTGCTTGATGGCCAAACTTCTTTTTTACCTGGTTGTTAAGCATGGTATCCAATTATAACAATACCATAAATCCAATATAAGATCTTAAATAAAATGTTATCACACTGAACACAATCACTAACCAATACAGTGCATGCCAAAATTATATCTGACCAACTTCCACGGGGAAAAAGGCAGAAAAAAAGAGATAAGATTTGAAAGAAGAGCATCTTGTTGCTGTGCGATGCTCTAGAATCCAGAAAAGTGAACCACACATTTACATTCTACAGCACATCATACAGTAATGAACAGCTACACCAGTCTTAATTAAATTTGCTTCGTTGTACCAAAATTCCGCATAATACTATTTAAATTTCACAAGAAAGGCTTCATTAGGATATTTAATTATCGAATCTCGATCAACTTTCTGTGAGCTGTTTTCATGCTACTATTTATTTGTGTCATTCATACAATCATACGACTGTGTTTTCAGAATACCAATACCGACAAAAACAGTACCACACTGACAGTATTCAGAGTCAGATATAGCGAGACATGAAAGAAAAAGAAACCTGAACTCTGAGAAGTCTCAAACTCATCAAAGTGACACAACTCAGTGTTAATCGAACTACAAAAGGAAACAGAAAAACATAAGTCTTCCAAAACTCCATCAATGAGAAATTAAACATCAGATAGCATAAACATCCAAGGAAGATTATGTACAGAGCTTTGATGATCACCTGTAAGAAGACTATAGAACTTTGGAACATGAAGTAAACGCATAATACAAAGATTGCCGGTGATGACAGAATAGAGATAAGAAACGCTCCTGAAAAACAGCAGATGGCACATCAAGTCAATGTTATAATTTCACATCAAGACTACAAGATCTGCAACAAAACACACACACACACAGATAAGAAATCATGTTTTTGTCTTGGAGATAAAAGTACAGATGGTAGGCTATAAGAATCATTAGTCCAAAAATTGATGATTGAGAAAATACTGTTTAATGCTGCACAACTTAAGGATGGGTTTCATGCTATGATGAATTTTACCTATAAATGTTCGAGGAACAACTCCAGGAAATTCTAAATGATCATACTGCATAAAACCATTAAAAACATATTAAAAATCTATCAATGAATACCATGATATTATACTAGAGCAAATTTGGAGGGTTGCTAGCATTCGAGTCAGTAACTTACCTTCTCGATGTGATAAGTGTGATAAAGAATATCATGCATGGCCTACCAAAAAAAAATCAATTATGTGATTAGCTCAAGCACCAGAAATGCATGACAGTAAAAGTTTATTCTCAAGACAGAGAAGGTAAAACTATTCTATCAGATGAAGGGTAACAATGTCAAACTATGTATAGGTATAGCTAAACTTCATTCTCGACAATGGAGAGCTATTCATCATTATACAATGAATAACAGAGAACAGCGCAGATTTCACAGGCATAACAAGTGTCAATAAACAATATGCTTTCACAGAAAAATAAATCTGTTGCTTTTCACGCAGAGAGCATTGAAACACAATGCCCCATAAAAGAACTACAGTACCGCTTTCGTTACTGCATAATTGAGGTATGATATGAAACTTGTTCTGTTTGGTATATGAAAATAAGATCTCTTCGAGTTATGAATAGGCAAATGCTGAAAGGTTGCATCTGCAGAACTGCTGCCATGGCAAAGAAATATGTATTAATCATCAGTAATGTATCCAACAATATCAGGTGCAGTGCAATTGAGTCCTTGCAAAGAAAAAGGATATGCAATTTAAGTCTTCTAAGACAGGACTCCGGCCGTTTTCAATTTTTTTTTAAGTTACAGGACTTGTTGAGCAAAAGAAACACAAATTCGCATTCGTTAATGTGTAACAATAGAAATTTGCACATCATATGTGGATAATTGTACAATGGTCATGAATCAGCATACCTGGTAGCATAACAACAAATATAAAACAACTTGTACCAACTAAATATATTCAAATGCATTTATAAAATGTCTGCGTCTTGCGTCTTGACACTCCCTTACAGTAACTATTTGCATAATTGCTGCAGAAGAAGTCTCAAACACAACCGTGTTATTCAGCAGTAAATTAATCCACAACACATGGACGCGCACATGCCCTCTCACCAACTAGTTACACAAACTAACAAAAGCATTGACTATTGAGGTCGAAGAAAACAGCAATTGTTCATCCTTCAGCATTTGAGATACCTAGTTAACGGTGAGTAAAACACTGACTACTTCCACAAAAACATCAGTCACTGCACAGAAATTGGGCTCTGTACTTCTCGCAGTATGAATAGCAACATCCCATAATTAGGTACAAGGGCAATAAGCTCCACAAGTCAGAGTGAGAGGAGATGAGCCCGCGAGGCACGCCAGGCGGGGGATGAGGCTATCGACGGCCGCCGGAGCATGAGGAGGCGAGCATGCGATTGCGACCAATCCAGAACTCTAACAATGGAGCAACGATACTGCAACAAAACTGCGAGGGATTAGAGGCTGGAACCTGCACGTTGAAGCTCTCCTCCACCTTGGTGTAGGGCGCCATGACGGCGTAGAACGCGGCGATCGATCCGAGCATGAGGTCCCACCCCCACCCTGAGATCCAGCCGGCGAGCTTGGGTCGGGGCATGGGCGGGAGCGTGAGGGTCGACTGAGGAGTGAGGAGCGGCGGGCGGAGGATCCGGCACTCCGACAGAGACAGAGTGAAGCGACCGGCGGCGTCGACCTCGCCGTTGCGTGCGTGGAGTTAGTGGCAGGCCTTGTTGGGCTACTATTGTTATACCTGGCCCAACATAAGCAAACAGCCCAATTAGGCTAGGCAGCATCGTCTCAAAAAAAAAAAAAAAATTAGGCTAGGCAGCAAACGGCCCTCCTTGCATGCTGATTGGCTGGGCGCCTGGGCGTGTGTGGCGGGGTCATACGAAATGGGCCAACTTGAGGTGCGCGATATATACAAATTGGGCCAGTAAGTATTTGGCCCAACATGTCTATAATCTCTAGCTCCCTCCATCAAAAGAAAAAATGACGTTTTTAACTTCTAGACATCGTGTTTGATATTTAAAAATTCTATTTATGTAAATTATAAAATAATAAATCAGTACTAAAGTATCTCCAATGATCATAACTCATAATGAAATAGATGATATTTACAAAAATTATTTTAAATAAGATAGTCGGTCAAACATCGGTCAAACAAAATTGTAACAACTCCTTTTTGGACGGATGGAGCAGTACATATCTAATCTCGAGCTGGTAGGGCGCATGTTTAGTTCTTGAATCCACCTGATGTAATGTGTGTTGCTCAAAAAAATCTTGAGGTGGCCATGTCGCTGGCCATGTCGCCTCCAATTTCTCGGGGGTGTGTTTAGATCCTAGAATTTTTCCCAAATTCCACTATGCAAAAGAAGATTCCCCATCACATCAAAATGCCGGCATATGTATTGAGTACAAAATGTAGGTAAATAAATAAACTAATTACACAGTTTAGATGTACATTGAGAGGCGATTCTTTTGAGTCTAGTTACGTCATGGTAGGATAATATTTACCACTAACAAACGAAACGTATTTACGATTAATGCGATGTGACATACACATGTCCCATCCGTCCAAAAATTTTGCTCAAACTTTGAGGATCTAAACACACCCAAGTCACCGGAAACATCGCTTTGTGAAATTGTCCATGCACTGTTCATTTCTTGTGCTCACTATTCGTGCATAAGACTGTGCAAACTCCAAAGGCCTCGGTAAACAGTTTTACACAAAAAAACACCTGCAGCGGTGCCCTGTACTGCCTACGGAATCCACGCTGGAGGGTGCATTCCCGGTATGCATGGCGGGGAGCTAGGACTCCCGCTATCCTGAGATTCCTGACACGGCGCGGGCCCCTTGCTACGGATGGAAGAGAAAGGATGGAGAGGTGCATGCATGCAATGGCGGGCCCCGCTGTTTCTACTAACTAAAACTGTTTTAACTCATAAATCAGAAGACCAAATTAAATTCTGACTACACCATTGAATTCGTATCAATAAATTCTTCAAAAGTATATCTCACATGAATATATTTAGATAACATTACAAGTGGACCTCACTAATAGTAGTTGGTATAGAGTAGAGATATAAAGGAGAGATGAGTGCAGGAGAGAGTACTGTAAAGGAGGGAATCTTGATGACTGAGATGTATAGAGGGAGTAAATAGAGAAACGTGAGTGCGGACAGTCTAAAATCGTATGCATACGGGAGGAACGTACCCAAAAGATTCCTTTTGGTTTCTACAAAATTTCTAGGAAAATCGTAAACAAACTAGAACCACTAGAACCTACCTAAATATATTTTTTACCCCTTCTTCATCATCCAAAAAATCCAAATAATGAAATCCGCTGATGGTAGTATAGAGTATAGATATATAAAGGAGCAATATGTGCAGGAGAAAATGGTACGAAGGAGAGAATTTTGATGACAAGTATGTGAGCAACATGAGCGCGGATAGTCTCAAAGTTCTACCTTCCCTATGCATTCAGTCAGATTACTATACACGACGAACATGCATGCGAATAATGGAAGTTTGTCTGAGAGCTCATGTTCGTTTACCTGCATGCCTGCAGCAACTGCTGTGCATGCAGTTTCACAATCATTAGCAGCTGCACGCATGATGAGCAATGAGCTGCCTGCTTTGTACAATTAGCCAGGTGATTGCAAATGTTTGTACTGCCTACAGGCTACAGCAGCAAGCAAGGTGATCTGTCCTCGCTTTCTGTGCCTACATTACATGTATGCAATGGCAGCCATGTCCAAGGCTTTAAGCAGGCACGCGTACCGCACCGCCGGTCCAACAGCATCAGATGTGTTCTGACGCATCATGCATGTAGCTAAAGTCTCCAGCTGAATAGGATGGACCTTGCAGCCACTGCAGATTCATTGATTGATTACTTACAACAAACGTGCATGCATGGATATATTGGTGCATCGATCGATCTTCTCTACAGCATTGCTGCTAATAGCTTCGTCCAGATGCACAAAGCTATGCGTTATCAGGCTCTCAGTGCACTACAGAAACTTGGTCGATCGATCGATCTATGCATTGCATGCACACAGTATGTATAAATTAATTGGGACAGCAGCTAGATTAAGGTCGTTTGCACGCCCGCATCGATCCATCTCTAGAGCGATGTGAAAGCGCAGCTGCCACTGGGGTCGCCGTCGGCCGCTTCGGCTTCGTCGCTGCAGGGGAGTGCGTGTGACGGCCCTCGTAGGTGGTGATCACCATGCGGCAGTCCTCCGACAGCCTCTCCACTCGCTTCTTCACGCGGCAGTTGCTGTGGGTGCACCGGTAGTAGCTCCTGGACGTATGCATGCAGAGTGATAATTTAAAGGTTGACCAACGAACTGAAACTTCAAATTATATATGAAATTTATTTAAAGCTCTAATATATTAAAAAAATATAATATCAATATGGCTTATATATGATCTGCCTGAGGCCCTGAACCAAGTTATTAGAGAAGGACCTCCTGTTGCATTGGCCTCTGAAGACCCAAGGTCCCAACTCCCAAGCACTAGTAAGCTTTGGCAAACTGAATATATCCAGTTTTTTTTTTTTTTCTGATCAAATCTAGTGCATGCTTCTGCTGTGAAAATGATTTACTGATAGATCGTTTTTTTGAAGTGTGATGGTAGTCTAATTTCATAGTACCACCAAAAAAAATTTGTCGGTGACATATTTCACCATGCTGAGTACCTAATAGAATTAAGGACAAGTTATCAATTTTTTGGGACACAATAAATCAGTTTCAATCAAGATTTTCAGGATCCCGATCTTGATCTTAGAATCTAACGATACTAAAACATTATCAAGACAAAATGACATCATTCCCATCATGTATCCTAAATTTCATAGTATTACAAGTGATCCCATAAGTTCATTAGATCGTACCAATCCGACACAATATTGATATATAGATGACCTTTTGGGTGCAGTGATAAACATTATTTAAGGTGAAGGTGAGTTGAAATAATGTTGATGAAAAGCCAATTCAAATCTTACCTAAAATCGAGGTATTAACAACCTTTGTTTCAATTTATTCATGAGAAACTCTGGAAAAAAAAACTTTTGGAATGTTAAATTTATAGAGCAGGTTGAATGTGTGGTGGAGTTCTCACTAGGCTACTATTTCAATTTTCGGGGAACGGATTATTGGCAGGTAGTATTATATGTGGATGAGTGATTTTGAGAGTATTCAATTGGCACTTTTCAGAAGCATTCTCTTGACGGAATATATGAACAAGCATTGATTCAGCCTCTACTCTATACATTCTATACCAAAAGGAAACACTTACAAGCGAAAACATGTAGCCTCGATCTACAGGTTTAAGGGTGCGACGGTAACAAATCACTAATCAAGCTGTGGAATTGGCATGCAATGGGACTGTTTAATTTCTACCTATTAATGAACTGTTTAATTTGTTTGAGAAAAGAAATACTGTAGCCCGAACGAAATTCAAAGAGACTACGGGCCAGCAATCATGGACAAGCCCGCCTACCTTTCCTATGGCACATTGAGTGCTGTCTGGAGAAATTGGTCTGTCAATATGTGTGTATCATTTGGCATTTGTCCCAGCGCATCCATATGCTAGTCCATGTTCATGCGTGTATCCTATTGCTACAGCTCATGAATGATGATATGTTTTACTAGAGGATGCTGACATGACATACATGGTGCATGATCAGAACTTAGACCAAGCAGGGAGAAAAACTAAAGATCCCTTTAATAGATCCTTCTTTAAACGAATATTTTAGGAGTTCCAGCAACAATGCATCTGTCCTTTCATTTTGTAGAATTCCATTGTGACTCTTCTCCTTGGGGAAAAGGTTGCTTGGTGTGACACATGCACCAACATATTTTGGCGGATGCATATATATATATGACATTTTTATATAGGTGAAAGAAACGATAAACTCTTAGATAAAATCAACAAAGCAGAGCTGCCTTTTCGACATCTTCTATCGCTGATGATGCATCAGAAGGATGCCTAATGTCGTCACATGATATATAAACAACTTAGCGATAACCATAAAGTTATTAGTTAGCTATTATAGACCGCTCCTAGGTGTATCTGAGCTATACAGCCTATTTGGTTCATGATAATATGTTGCGTGCGTCATAAAACTCAACAAAACAAAAACAGTTTTCCCTTGCTATATTATTAGCAACCTTGATATTTCTCATGGATAAGCTAGTTGAGCAATATCTACCCTTTTTTTAGAAAAGGGAGCAATATCTGGCATCAATTGTTGTCAAAAAATATCTGGCATCAATCTTTCCTACGATTGGTCAATGAAGCTAGGCATCGATCTTTGTGATTACTGCCCTTTTCTCCATCTTGAAAATGTGAATTATGCACGGTTCCCATATAGACTTGTATATACAATTACTTGCTCCTCTAGAATATGAATTTTATATGCAACAAATTAAGCGATAAATATTTTCCTTATGTCGAGTCTAAGAAAGTTAAAGAAAAAAATATATGTGCTCAAATTCTACAAAAATTGTGGATCTCAACTCAACCTAAGTTGTTGGTTTAATTTCAATCTTCACTGTTAGCGGGTTTCAGAAACTGACAAATTATAGGTCTTGTAATTGAAGTGATAACACACATCTAGCGACACCATACAAAGGCTAAGTACTAAATTAATTCAGGCCCTTGATAGCATCAGGAAGATCGAGCGCCTTACGGGCCACCATGAATTTTGGATTGCTATTTGTGTAGACATTAAAAGGTATATAGAGCTTTTTGTAGCATAGGGATTTTATTAAAAACAACTCAATCTCATAGTATCAGTGGGGAAAATTCATGTTCCGAAAGAGGCATTAGCTAGGGTTAGGATCGCCGAATATGTATATTGCTGCGCGTGTATATACCTTGGATGGAGGCTGTTCTTGACAACCTTCTGGCCATACTTCCTCCACTTGTAGCCGTCGTCCAACACATCCACGTCGCTCCTGGTCTGGAAGCAGAACCTCGGTTCCCTCATCTTCCTCCTCACCTTCATCCGTCCTCCTTTATCCCCTGCTGCCGCCGCCGGGCCTTCCACCTGCTCACCTCATCAACAGATGTAGCTCCCAATCAGTTCAACAGCGCGAACGACCCGTCCGCCCCGAACTAGCTAGAAACCCTAATTACAAGCAAGTGGGTTGTGAGGTCATACGTACCAATCACAGGAACTTGGGCCGTTGCATGTCGTGGTGGTGGTACTAGCGATCTCGGCGGCGGCTTTCGCCGCCGAGGTGCGGGCCGCCTGAGAAAACAAAGATTACAAAGGGAAGGGGATCAAGGAACAGCCCAGATCGATCGATCAGCATCGTTTAATCAGCTGATGAGCGCACGGGACCACTGGAGTCACTTCATTTATATTTACCTCGCCGGCATCGAGCGCCGCGAAGCCGGTGGTGGTGGTCTTCTCGCAGGTGTCGGCGGCGGCGGAGGGGCAGAACGGGATGCCAGGAAGAAGCAGCGGGTACAGGAGGCCGCCGTGATGGTGGTGGTGGTCCGAAGATAGCATCACGCCATGATTGTTCGCGGCCTGCTCCTGGACCATCGGCATCTGCAGAAACTTGTGCTGCTGGTTCGGCAGCGGGGCAAGAAGAGGAGGATGCGGACTGAGCGCGTAGAGGCTAGCAGGAAGGCAGGTCTCCAACAGCTGGCTGCTCCCCTCCATGCACGCATATAGCAAGATCGACCGTGCAGGTGTGGTTGTTGTGGCCGGTGGAGATGGTGATCAATTGATCGGTGGATCAGGATCAAAGTGGTATTGGGAGCATGAGTGAGTGTCTGAGTGAGAAATTGGAGATGCCGAGGAAGATTTCTGTCTTTTTAGGTTAAAGAAAGAAAGAAGTGGTGGACAAGCTTGAGCTTGCTGGTTATGCTAGCCCAGATGGGGAGGTCTGGACAGGACAGCACCTTTAAAGAGCCTTTTGCTCAGATGGTGGTGTGATGGCATGCAGTACATGTTTCTGTAGCGGTGTTGTAAGCGCTAGGCTAGTGCTTGCAGATTCATCATCTAGCGGTAGCCTTTTACTTATGTAATCTTTCAGTCCTAGAGAGAATATAACTCTAGCTCTCTAGCTTTAGACTCTCTCCACCTCCACAAAATATTAGCAATGCTTATATCTCTAGTTAATAAATTTATTATTAAAATAGATTCAGCTATCTGTCTGATAATATTAATTATGTATCATAAACACTAATATATATATTTTTCTATAAATTTTGTCAAAGTTATTTCTCTGGAAGCAAGAATGATAGTTAAAAGGGCCAGAGTGAGTAAGTACGATATACTAAAAAAAAACTATGTTCTATAAATGTATCATGCTATAAATTAGTATAGAGTTTATGGTACAATCATTTATTTTTGTCCCAACAATATATATGTATGTATGGAGAATGAACAAGTAGGAGTACATGTGTTTTATGTTTGTGCTAATTTCTCCTTGATAGGATAGAATTGCATTACTTCTAGGACCCATGTATTGGTACTTACATATGCTTTAGGTCCTGTTTGGATCCTAATGGATTTTAAATATTCATATAAAAAATGGCGTGCACGTGTTTTATTTATTTCTGTTCATGTATGGTAAATCTCTAAGAATCATCCTAGCTTGTTTGGATGGGATTTTAGGATTATGAAATTTTTCTATTTTGTATTCTTGAAAATCCAAGGGTAACCAAACGGTACGGTACCTTTATATATAGGGTTATAAACTAGTAGAAAAAATGTGAAGAATTTTTAGGCTAATTGTCTCATTGTAACTTCATCACGCCGCTTTAATTTGTTTTCTAGGAATCACCTTTAAGTTTTGTGAGAGTAGTTCATCAAGAAAAAAAAAACACCCTATTTCCCGAAATAGATGACACGGTAGGACCGAGGGAGTGGGCTACTGGCGGTGGATCAGGGCACGAGGATGCAGTAATTGTACCTTTTGTTCCCTGCAAATTGCTCAATAATTGTGGGGCATCCCACTCCGACGCCAATTAAGGAAGTTTGGACACAATTAGTAAGCCTGCGTTACGTACATTTGTGTCCAACGTACTCGACTAGTACTCGGTACTCCTTTTCAATAGCTAATTACTTTGATCTTTAGCCTTTAGGAGTACTCTGTACTCAAACACGATAAACGTGCTTGCGGATGCTCATTTGGCAGAGTACTACTCGGTAAAACGCAGTAAACGTACTCCGATCCTACGACATGCATGCTTTGCATATGCAGTGGTACGTACGTACATGTGAGTTACTGTTCCTAAAGGAATCATCATGCTCAGGAGAAAAAAGAATCATGCATGCATGTCTACACAGAATCATGCCTGCCCGATGCTGGAAAAATGAGCTGTGCATGCACGCAGCTAGCGTTCGTTCCAATCATATGCCTGCAGCTGCAGTGTGGTCATGCACAGCACAGGTGGTCATGGTGCATGATACGCCGATTGAAAACTACTATCTCATGGCCGGGGCAATGCAAGTGGTGGGCCTACCTCTAACACAAACACGCCATTGGCAAAGAGCTGAGCATGCATGACCAACCAAACGCATAGACGACGATCGCAGGTCGCAGGCTCGCGCAGCATGCCGTTGCAGAGGCAAGCTAATAAGCACTGCACTACTCACGCTAGTGGTCTGGTCACAACACTCACACTGTACTGGCGTTTCCAGATGAGATGAGTGCTGAGGCCAGCTGCAGGGGATCAGAGCGGGAATTTTGTTATCATTGCAGCTGCTGTAAAAAAGCCTCTTCTTCAGGGCCATCAGCCAGCCATATGCGTTGCTCCCGTCTCCGCACCATACTATGGGCCACTTGCATTGCTGATAGCTTGTGCATTTGCATGCATGCCTAGCACTAGCATTGCCTCATCTTCAAGTCCCAAATCCAACGCAAGTTTGTGCAGGATTGCACTGTAATTGAGCTGGAGATCCCTGGTGCAGTGATGATGCGCGGATAGTTCATCTAGTCAGATACAGTAGATCGGAAGAGATAAGAAGAGCAGTGCAGCACTAATCTGTTACTAATCTGTTATTGCAACATTTGCAATGGTACCAACATGTTCCTAAAAAGCAGCAGTTATTGCAAATTTGCAATGGTAAGTGAAACAGGCAGTTGTACTGTGTACGAGGCTACGATCGAGCTGGGAGGTTACAGCTTCAGAGGCTGCAACTGTGCAAGGCTGCAAGTGTGCTACTAGTGGCAAAGCGCGAAGTAGGGGTAGGCCAGGGACAGCCAAAGGCAGCAGGTAGCAGTGTCGTCTGTCCGTTGCGTGCAAGTGCAACGAGCAGTTTTTCATTTCTTTCGTGGCCGGACGCGGCCAGTTTCATCCGGGCGGGTCGTTGCGTTCAGAGTCATTGGTCATCTTGCTGCCCTCGGCCAAATGGTCATCATTGCTCAGGTAGACACGGCACCGTTGGCTCCGGAGGAGGGAGGGCACCTGAACGCGTAAAGAAAAAAGTTGCTCTACTCCCTCCATACTGTACTTGACGTTCATGACAAAGATACGGTATTCAAAACACTACTTTTTTTTTTTAACGTTCATCACGCACGCACACTCAACCATATGAACATACGTACGTAAATTCTATCTCTATGAGCACCTTCAAGCACTAGTTTGATCTCCTGTTATTCTAAAAATATTTATAAAAAAAATATATATATATATATTTTTATGAAAGTATTTTTCAAGACAAATCTATTTATATAGTTTTCACATTTGCAAACTCAATAACTTAAAATTTATTGATAATTTATATTCCCAATATTTGATTCAAATATTTTCCAAAATGTCAAGTTTTATAAGTAGCAATACACGCCAGGATCAGGCTTGCTGGGACCAAGAAATCAAACACGCCCTAAAGCACCAATACACACTTGCTTTAACTTGGTTATCACACTTGCCGTGCCTTGCCATGAACTAAACAGGAGGACGCCCGATGCGACTCCAACCCCTAGCCACTGGCCGCCTCCACCCCGCCGCCGCCGCCGGCGTCGGCGCCCGCCCCTGCCTCCCTGCTGACCGGATCCTCCACCACCGAGCCCCTCTGCAAAGATCCGCCGAAGCTGCATCTCCCCAAACCTCCTCTGCCTTGAATTGCTGGCGCCGCCCAAGACCTCGACGCCGCCGCCGACGGGCTGACCGCCAGTCCGCCGCTGCCCTTGTCCGGATCCACTTTCCCTGCACCGAGATCCACCTCCTCTGCCCCTTCTTCTGCGAGCGCGGAGGGATGCCGCAGGTCGCGTCGGGCACCCGGGGCCGCTGGCGCCGTCCACACCCACGGATCCGCCGACGCCGCCCCACATCCCCACTGCCGCCTCGATAGGAGCCTCCGGGGAGGTGGCCTCCACCACCAGCAGCCCCGTGGCCGCCATGGCTCCCGTCGTTGAAGCTGAAGCCGCAGGAGCCGGACCCGGTGTTGCGAAGTCTCCCTCCTCGGTAGCTGCCCCAGAAGGCTCGTCCCCTCTGCTGCTGGAGACCCGCGGTGGAGATGGTGACGCGGCTGACCGAGGCTCGCCTCTCTCGCCGGACGCCGCGCCATTCTTCCCCTCCACGGGCAGATCGAAGCTGATGCGATGGAGCGACGACGTCGCTGATGACGGGAGCAGCGACAGCGATGAGGATGACTATGGGGGCGTGGAAGCAGACCTCCCCTACCTCAGCGCAGCTCGTCGAGCCCTCATCACAAAGCGTTGAGTTGGCGGGGAGTTGATGCCGGCATGGGCAGTGCTGGGGTGCCTACAGGACCAGCACGGCGCCATCGGCAGCGCCACCGCCCGTCGCCGTCGTCGCCGAAGGGTGAGGGCCGCTGCGGGTTGTGGGCGAGCCCATCCGCGCGCAGCAGCGCGCTCGGACGCAAGCCAGCAAGGTCCCATTGCCGGGTCTGGGAGAATCCCCATCCACCAGCGGTTGGGGCCCCGACGAAGGGTGACTGCCCCGGACATCGACGGTTGGCAGCACGTACTCCACCAGCACCCTGAGCAGCCGGCGCTGGCGCCACGGCCGCCGCAGCGCCAAGGGGTGAGCACAGATGGATGCGGCACGCGCCCACAGAACACCGCCGCCTTCGACAAGGCCAGCGAATGCTCCATTGTTGTATGCTGTCTCGGCACCGACCACCGGGTCGCACATTGCCGGGACCCGTTTGTTGCCTCAGGACGGGTGCATGGGATTTGGGCACATCTCCCGCCACTGTGGCTCAGGTCGGTGGCAACCCATCTCCGCCAAGCTCCCGCTCGACCCCGGCTCGCCTCCCCATCTTCTCCCCCCTATGATTTGAGCCGGGCCTTCGGTGGTTTGTCGATGATTGAAATAAAAAACAGTGAGAAACACGTGTATTCGAGATGGCGACTCGACTCACGTCGTCGACCCCCGCCTCAGCCACGTTGTTCGTCCACTGAACCGGGTGTGGCGATGGGGGGATAGAATAGCAGGAAAGACACCAACTGAAGTACATTTGAGCCCGACGCCGACACCGCCAACGTAAGTCTACACCCGAAATGAATGGACAAAGCCGCCTAGCTCCAAGCGACGAGCGTCGCTGATGCACTCCTTCCTATGGTGTTGATGGTAATCCTCTTATGTCGATGCTAGTTCTTAGCGTGGAGATGGATGCTCCGATATGGGTTGACCCCATGTTGGAGGAGCTTGCTTCGTCTCGCCTCTAGGATCTGCAACCGGCCGTGTGCCCGCCTCCGGCACTAGAGGTTGATGCGTCACTCAGGTTTGTTCCTTCCATAGTTGCAGCCCACACAACTACTATGGAGGAGGAGGAAGAGGAGGACGAGGAGGGGAAGAGGAGGAGGAGCCCATCCCCTGCAAAATTCCAATCCTCCGAAAAGAGACCGGTGTGCTGCTGCCTTCTTTTCCTACGAGATAAAGTTTTAGGAAACACGGGAGGAGAGTGGTTCCTTGCCTTGGAGCCCACCCGCTCGAGTGCACGTACGGTAACAATCGGCAGATTCGACCATCTGCAGTAGCATTAAAACCTATGGATTGCCGAGCGTGATGAACACAAGCTTAGGCGTGAGCTCTCCTTCATCGACGGAAAGTCGGTACAGGGAAGCAATGTTTGAACTCCATTGTGATGGCTCCGGATGAAGCGATCACATCCCCGCATTGATATGTACGGGCTCGGCCTCCTAGTAGAGGAAAATTGCGCAGATCAAGGCCATCCGGCTAAAGGCTAATTTGTTCAAATATAGGCGTATGGATGACAATTGGAGGACTTTTACAGATTGCTTGCAGCCATCGCAGCTGAGCCGGGAGCTTAGGCGCCTAAGTCGCTGCGTGTTGTCTTTAGTGTGTGAGTAATCAACTTTGTACCTAAACCCCGAATCAGCCTAGGCTGGGTTCAGGCAAAAAAATTTGGGTGGTGGCGCGCGCTCAGGAGCCCGCCATTGTTGTATGCTACTTCTTCTTAATATAACCAAATCATCCGGCTCGCCGGATCTTTAAAAAAAAAAAAAAAAAAAACACCACACTCGTGGGAAAGAGACGTGAGCTGAGCATTCTTCCTCCGAACAAAAACAGTAGCAAGGACGGCCAAAAGCCTAACTGACTATATCATCAAGATAACGATGTTTGCCTTCCATCTCTCTACTCTACTGATGAGTCCATATCTCTACTCTACTGATGAGCTGGATCGTGTTGCCTGATGCCCACACAATACAAAATCTCCGAGGTGAATCATGAGCCATTCGAATGCCTCCAAAATTAAATTGCCTTTCCAGGTTCCACCACCGCTCGTTTATTCACGCTCGACCGGCCGGCCTAAGGTCAGACTATCATGGCGCGCCCCATCTTCTCCATCTCTCTCCTATGATTGTGATTTGGCCCTTCGTGTTGTATTTTCTGCTCTGAGCGAGACACCGATCGAGCAATCTACGCAATGGGATGTTTTTCCGTCCGCGTCTCGGCATGACTATCTACGGCCAGACGATTATGTCTCGAGGTTGTTCTGTACCAGCGTTGTCCGATCCCTACGATTGGCATTTGCGTTCGTTTTTGCCGCAAGAGACCAAGGTTGATGGGCATCTGATCGTCTCTCTGTGACTGTGATCTCTCAGCCATCACAACTCAACCTCTCCTTGTCGTTCGTTGGAATGGGAAAGCGACCAGACTACCAGCCAGCCCGTGCGCCGCCGTGCGTGCATGGAGGTGGTGACCTTTTGTACTGCTCGCTACCGGTGATAGATGTGGCCTGTGGGCGCCGCCGCGCGCGGTCGCAGGCTTTCGGCGCCCCCACCTCCGGTCGCGCCCGCCGCAGGAACAACATCATTCGCCGGGGACACAAAACACAAGCGGCAGCCGCGCCGGGCACCCCGCACGCACGCGCACACGTAACAGTAGTAGCGCACGGCGTTTGCCGCCTCCACCCGACACACGCCCACGGCACACGCGGCTTGCCCCGTCCTGACGCGCGCGCTCTCTACCGGCCGCCCGTCCCCGCCGCCTCGGCACCGCGGCTCCACGGTCCGCGTGCCGGCCGCGACCGACCGACGCCTTGTCAAATCGAAGTCGGCCCATGTTGCCTGGTGTCCACGCGTGCCGGTGCCTCCCTACCCGCGCCCGGCCGGCCACAGTTCCTTTGCTGCCTTCCAGCATCCGCCGCCGTCCGGTCCGGTGGCGCGTGGCTGCCGCGGCTTGGCTCGTCGCCGGCCAGGGTCCGGTCCACTCCATTCCTGCTCCTGCATGCAGCTAGTCCAACCCGAATCGTTTGGCGTTTTGTCGCCGGTCACAGGAAAGGCTTCCAGACGTGACGCCGCTGTCTCTCTTCTCTCGTCCGTCCATCACCCGTCGTCGGTCCTAGTAGTAGCCTGGTAGGCCTACGTTTATTCCATTTGTGACACGCATCGCAGGAAGGTGGCCGTAGCCTCGTAGAGTAGGTGACAGACACAGATCCCCTTCGCCTCACCTGCCGGACCGGACTGGCGAGCCCCGGGAGGGACAAAAGGACGTGCCGAGGCCGAGAGCCCTGCCCGACTGCCTGCCTGCTGCTCGACTGCGCACTTTGCGTTGGGAAAGAAAGAAGGGAATCGGCCAGGATGACGGAAGAAAATCCAGCGCCCAGGATTTCTCGTCATGATGATGCCCCAACCCTCGTGTCGCCAGTGGGTACGGCTGTGGTAGTAGGAGCACTGTTGTAGGAGTAGTGCTTCTCCTATCGTATTCCTATGGCGTTTAGGTAAAGCAGGCCTGGCTGGATGGTTGCCTGTACATGTCGCGTTTGATTGGGAATTTGGCATGGCACCGGCATGCAGTCTTGCACCAGCCAGAACGGCGTCCTTTGCGTACCTAGGCCACGTTTAGATGGCAAAAAATTTGCAAAAGTAACTGTATCATTTATGTAGCACGTTTCGTTTGTTTGTGGTAAATATCACGATGGGCGTGGTTGCTCCGTGGATCGAACCATAACTGAACCATCGATCCATTCAAGACCTAAAGGGGCACCGGTTTGTCCATAATTAGCTAAAGTGTTTGGCGTCTAAAGCTCCAATGGGTATTATGGGTCGATCCATGACATTGGGTATGCGGCTTTGGCTAGGCGATGGAGTCCGTACATGCGACGAAGAACATACAGCTGGCAACAACAAAGACGACGACCGGAGTGGCGAACGCTGCCGGGGAGGCGATGAAGAGGCAACGGCCAAGCCCGGAGCAGCTCGTCCGGGATGGAAGCGCCGCCGCCGCCCGGCATCATCCGCCCGCCCGGATCATCATCAACAACGGCGCAAGTTGGGCGGCAAACCACGCCTGAAGCGGCGGCGGCAGCCCGCAAAGTCATTTCGCGGGTCGCCGTCTCCGACGACGACGACGCCGGGCCGGCGGCGAACCACGATCATACCCGTGAAGTTGGCGGCGCCGGCAGCCGGCCCCCCGCCGGCAAACGAACGCGAAAAGGCTGGTGGTCGCCCCTCGCATCTCTGCGGGCGTGCGACAACATCTCCGTGGACGACGTGTGCGTCCGCCGCCGGGCGTCGAGCCGGGCGGCGGCGTAAGATAGAAAAG
Source organism: Hyparrhenia diplandra (assembly GCA_015847255.1). Taxonomy (NCBI): domain Eukaryota; kingdom Viridiplantae; phylum Streptophyta; class Magnoliopsida; order Poales; family Poaceae; genus Hyparrhenia; species Hyparrhenia diplandra. Next base: position 45,639 of record JADLZK010013299.1, read on the forward strand.
GGTCGATCCATGCTATCCATAGGTTTGAGCGGTTGAATACGCCGCCCCTCCGGTGTGTTATGGGTTGTATTAGGGGCCCATTGGATCAGTATTTTGGCTCGGTTCAAGGAACCGCTGGAGCGACCCGCTCCACCCCCATCGTGAGGTAAATATTATCCTACCATGACGTAAATAGGCCCAAAAGATTCGTCTCGTGATGTACAACAAACCGTGTAATTAGTTCTTTTTTTACCTACATTTATTGCTCCGAACATATGTCTTTTGGTGTATTTAATGTGATGTGATGGAGAGAGAGTTGAAAAAGTAGCAAATTTTTGGCAAAACATTTGCCATCTAAACGAGGCCCTACACTACCGGATTCGCGCTTTCCGTGGGCAAACGGTTTCCGTCGGCCGTTCACGGGGAAAGGATCCGATTTCCCGTGAGCAACATAAAAACAACACGGGAAAGAAAGTACGCACAGGAAATAACCTTTCCCGTGATGCTTAGCTCACGGGGAAAGCCCCCCCTTTCCCCGTGAGAACGGGCTCACGGGAAAGGTAACCGCCGTGAGCCCTAGCCCCGCTCCGTCCCCCTCCGTGCCCCTTTCCCCCGTGAGAACTCCGTCTAGCTCACGGGAAAGTGGCGGCCTTTGGCAAAGGGCCCCCTTTCCCGTGAGAGGTATATCCCGCTCACGGGAAAGAAGCTCACGGAATTTTTTTTTTGGATTTTCATCTCCAAACTTTTTCTACACTTGTTGCACATCATATTGCACTCAATATTAAAGTTTGGTGAATTATTAACTTTATTTGATATATTTAGGTAATTATTCTCTTTTATGGGAATTTATGAAATGAGGTCGAATTTGAACTACAAGTGCTTCAAATTTTTGAAAAAAATAGGTGAAAATTTATATTCCTCATACTCAACACAATGTAAGGCCTTGCATTTAAAAAATAACAAAATCTGGAACATCTTAATACGAAATCATCAACTCTAATCCCTCTGTTCGGTGGTTTAAAAATTCTAGAAAATAAACCGATGTGCAAAAAATCATGAAATTTGATAATATGTCATGATATCTTATGCCGAGGCTATGATAAAAAATTGGGAACGCCAAGCACAAGTTGGCACGCACGATGTTCACAAGCTCCAACATCTACGTAGAAGTTTCATGTTTGTTGAGAATGATCTAGTGTGATTTCATGTGGATGTGGCGGTCAAGTTGTGGTTTGGCTACGAAACTTTTTCTATATGCAACAGACCTCAGATATTGTGTCATGTCTATTTTTGAGAATTTTTTGGATTATTTTGGTAATTATTATAATTTTTTGTTGTAGTGAAGTAAATACAATTTTGAAAAAAGGAGATAGAACCACATGAAATAATGGCAATTTTTTTGAAAAGGATCAATTATATATGGGTGAGTGTATGTGATAAGGTATTTTTGAAGTAATCTTGATCAAAGTTTGAAAATATATATGTTAGGAAAAGAAAGGGGAGTAATAAATTTAATTTCGAAAAAAGCTTTTACCGTGAGCAGCTCACGGGAAAGGCGAGGAGATTTCCGTGAGCTATTCACGGGAAAGGGGTCGGTGGGACCCGCTTCCCGGTGACGGCGGTGGATTCAAAAAAAAAAAAAAAAAAAAAAGAGATTTCCGTGATGGATCCGGGCGCTCACGGGAAAGGAGTTGTCTTTCCCGTGAGCGGCCCGCATCCATCACGGAAATCGAATTTTTTTAAAAACTTAGTCAACCCCTCGACGCTCCCCCACCTCTCACTCACTCGAACACACACACGCACGCATGCACACACATGCCCGCCCCATTCCTCCGGCCGCCACGGCCGCCGCCGCTGCCCGCCCGCCCGCCTCCCGCCCATCCCGCCCGGCTAAGCCATCCCGGAGGGGAGGGGGGACAGGGGCCGGGACAGAGTAAGGTGGGGAGGGGAGGGGGAGAGGGAAGAGGAGGAGCGGAGGGGGGGGGGGGAGGAGGGAAGAGGAGGAGGGAAGAGGGAGAAGGAGGAAGGAGGAGGAGGAGGAGGGAGGGAGAAGGGAGGAGAGGAGGAGGAGGAGGGAGGAGGAGGAGGGAAGAGGAGGAAGAAGAAGAAGGGAGGAGAGAGGAGGAGGAAGAAGGAGGAGGAGGAGGAAGAAGAAGAAGGAGGAGAAGGGAGGAGAGGAGGAGGAGTAGGAAGGTGGGGGTGGGGGAGGTGGAGGAGGAGGAAGAGGGGGAGGCCCCGACGCCGCCGCCCGGCGTGCCTCGACACCGGTTGCCCGATCTCACAAGGCCAAAGACGCCTTGTGACCTCGCACCGCCGCCACCCGCCCGGGCGGAAGAGAGGGAGGAGGACCGCCCACCGTCGTCCGTCCCGCACGCCGTCGTCTTCGGCCGCAGTTGTCGGCCACAACATTGAGGGGACATCGCCATGATCGCCGGAGGAGGCAAGAAGCACGGCGGTACTATTTGGGTGATAGCGTTATCAACCCGCACAACACAAAGAAGCTATCGAGCTCCGAGCACGCCGGGGGGCGGTGATACGCCGAGCGGCCAACCACTTACCGTGCCACGGTCTCAGACTTGAGGTTAATTTATTTTTATTTAAGGTTCATTTATCGTTACATACTCTTTCACCGTGTTCTAACTTTGTGTTCAAATAGGCCCGGATAGAGGAAGAGAGGAAGCGACGGGAGGAGGCCGAGGAGAGGAGCGGCTAAGGGCCTCGAGGTGGAGGAAGAGAGGGCTCGAGCGAAGCAAGAGAGGGCTGAGCAGCACACGTAAGAGCATGGAAGCTCTCCTAGGGTACCTCCCGGAGTGTTGGTGGCCAGCTTGGTGTGCGGCGCCACCGGAGATCGCCTTCCCGCCACCGCCCGTCTCACGGTCACCGCCGATCTTCCCTCCACCGCATGGAGTCTCTCCCGTGAGTTTGTCTCCGTAACTTCGAAATATGCATATATGAATGTGAATGGATATGATCCGGAGTTTTGAATGCACCATGAGATGTGCACGTGGACATGTGGTTGTCGGCCATCGAGCCGTTGTTTTCTTGCGGAGGTTGGAAACCCCTCCGTGCAGGGAGGTCTTTGCGAAATTTCTAACTATTTATCTTCTTTTTTTTCAAGTTAATAGAATCTACCTTAAATTTTGTCTCACAAATTTCTAACTATTTATCTTTGCCTACGTGCAGGATCAATCTCATGCCTCGAACCCAAGTCCGAACCAATCTGAACCGGACGCTTGGGAACGCGCTTCGGAAGGTTGGAGGCCGAGTCGTAAATTTGTCATGATTTAGGTTCAAAACTTGTGCACTTGAACTTGTGAACTTGAATTTTACGTGAGTTTGTGAACTTGTGGTTGCACTCATGGACATGTGGTTGAACTTGTGACTTGGTTGGATCTTATGTAATATATGTGGTATTATGGATTTATCGAGCTACATATGTGATATTATGCAATGGTGGTATGTATGTATATATTTATATGTGTCAATTATGTCTTTGGAACAAAAAAAAAAAAAAAAAAAAATCAATTTCCGTGAGTAGCTCACGGAAAAGAGGCTTAAACCTTTCCCCGTGAGTGGAGACGGCTCACGGGGAAAGAGGCCAAATCTATCCTGTGAGCACAATTCGACGTGAGCACAACCGACTCACGGAAAAAGCACGGATATCCCGTGAGCTACCCGTTACGCCACGGGAAATAAGACGCGAAACGCCGTTTTGAAGAACAAAGCTACGTAGGCGTAACGGGTTCCACACCCTCCCCCCGTTAACGCCCCCCCCGGTTAACTCTATCCCCGTGAGCTAAATAGGATCACGGGAAAGAATATCCTGTGCGTAGTTTCTGTGTTCACGGGAAAGGCTGATTTCCCGGCCCTTTTTTTCCCGTCATTGATATCCCGTGTTTTACCCTCGGGAAAGGCTTTCCCAGGGGAAAAACGGCCTTTCCCGTGAGGAAGAGCCTCACGGTAAATCGCCTGGTTCCTGTAGTGCTAGGAGCGGCGGATCCTGTACAAGCCAGAGCGTGACATTTTCTTCAAAACAAAAAAAAGGGAGAGAGCGTGACATCTGATCTATAGTACGCCCGCCATGATGTGATGCCAGGATCCCATCCGATCTTTTTTTTAGGCCTGGATCGAGCCCCGATCTTCTGCTGATGCGAGTATTTTATCCCTTGGCCTAGCTTGTCGACTCCTGACTGGCGAGGAGCAAGGTGTGCTTTTTCGTTGCCCCAAAAGCAAGCGAAAATCAGGCCAGCGTACACGGATCGCCGACGCGACGGCGGCCTGGGTTTGACGACACATGCACGACTCTGGCCTCTGGGCATGATAGCCTGAGATTCTGAATGAACAATAGGGTTAAACGTCGAGCTTCTTGGATGCATGCTTCACGTTGCTGGATAAATGGAACGGGTAGCAGAATTTCTGGATTCTTTTAAATTCTCTAGGCACGTTGTCCTGGACATGGCGCGCAATAGGGATATTGGGGAGGATCGGCGGAGAGGGGCGAATCAGAAGAAATAAATCATACGATACGTTTTCCACACTCCACACGACGACCGTGTCTAAGCACACCTCCTCCTAATAAATAAATAAATACACGAAACGATTTGAGGGTGAAGCAGGGGAGAAGTGCTTTAGTAATTCCGTTTCATAGCTTCCCGCATAGATTGATGCAGTCGGAGTGCTACCAAATTGTTCCAGCAGCTTTATGGATTTGGGGTTGGTACAGGACTTCATTCTGCAGTGAAGTTTCAACTTTTTTTTTTTGAGCAAATGCAGTGAAGTTTCAACTATTACACCGATCCCAAGCTAATCAGGACCGACCGGCCCAATAAGGGTACTATAGGCCGAAATTAGCTACGATGTCTGGGTCCATTTAGAGCAAGTTTAATAGTTTAAGTTTTCTTCGCTATTAGCGGCGGCAACATTTGGCCGGGCCCCGGGTATTATTTATGATATAATTTTGACGCGGAGCCAATTCCAAAGATGCGCATGACCTAGTCGCCGGCTAACGCGGGCGCGTCGTGAGTATTTCATTTTCTTCCCTCTCTTCACTCTCTCTCCTCCACGTAGACATGAGCGATTTGTCGCTCATCATAATACTTGCTCTTATGGGCATACAAGAAGATACCGAGTCCAACTCAAATGACTAGAAGGCCAGAATCACATTAGGCACACACGGCCACAAAGCATATTCAGACAACTTTCCACGATCCTCCTGTTTACAACGAAAGCCTGGCCAGGATCTGCTGTTCGATGGCAGCAAGATATAGCGCATCGTAAAACGAAATGACACTCTGAGTAGATAAACAAGACAATTCAGAGCAGCAGATCCACATCCCATGAACCTAGATCGGCCCCCGTACTGAGCTCGGTATACGTGGGTTCCAACGTCGCGACTTCTTCGAGTGTATGGAGATGCACTATCTTGTGGCAATGTTAGGTATGACCAAGTTCAATTGCTAGCAGGCGAGAAACCTGTACGATGGCATGTCCTCGATTCTCTGAATGTCTTCCAGCAACAGCTCCCTCTCGAGCTGGCGGCGTGTAGATTTAATAACCGCCTGCAGCGTGAGTTCCGCGATTTGGTCAAGCAAGGAAGGTGCTTGGTACAAAGAACGTGCCCGAAAGATTGCATATGAGAAAGGAAAGACGTACATTGAAATCCATGTAACTGGCGTGCATTTCAAGCCATTTCTGATCCATCAGTTTGAAGGTTATGCAGTAAAAGAATGTCAAACGCTCGATCATTTTCTGAACAGGAAACAACTGTCAGATATGAAAACATGATTGCCCTTCCTCAGCTTTTATTCAAAGCTAACAATATCTCTAGAGGCTCTCACGCAGGTGTTAATCATTACGCTAGTAATGTCATACTATGAGTTTATTTAGAGAGTTGCAAAAATTTCAACTGGCCTTATTTAGGTGCAGTTGTTTGAGAAAACATGGTTGTTAGACACAACTGGTCAAAATCAACTAGGCTCATTGAAGACCTCCAAAGATAAAGTATACCAGAGGCTGAAAGGACTTTTTGGAGAAAAGCCTAAATTATAGCAGTTCTGTGAGATTTCAGTCCTACACAAATGTAACAATAAAAGAAAGACTTACCCAAGAGTAGATTTAGGAAAACTGCTCCAATCAACGACGTTGGCTTAGCTGCAGGGACATTAACGTCAGTCAAAGTAAATCACATTGTTAATGGTGATTGCCAAACTAGTTTCACAGTTCAGATGAACTTAATAATAAATGCTGAAAGTTTAAAGACAAACCTCTTTGAAGATCAAGCATCTGAATTAGCATGAATGTAATATTTACACCAGCTACAGCAAAGGGATATTCCCACAATGCTCTATCACCATTCTGCTTACAAAGGAGCTCCTGGAAGGATTTCTGCAGAGAAAGAGGCTCACTGAGCTGAATTAGTGGCCCAATTTGAGAGCATCCAGTTCAATGTAGTTGTAGTAACTGTATTTTCAATGCTTTTTTTTTCATCATTATATGATGCACCATATCTGGATAAGTCAGACCTTTACAGGGTCTACAAGATGAACTATTGATCATTTCTCTATTTAACGAAATCATCAATGGATTATTGGCTGTTCAATTGCCACAAGAAGTATGGAGGCAGAGTTTCACTGAACAATCCAAGGCGCATGTAAACTATAAGTCCTTTATATCCTTTCGAATCTGAGCTCAATGAATAGCAAGTAATGCCACATCAGAGGCACAATCAAGCATTACAGAAATTTTGATATGAATGGCAACAAGCAGTTGGGTCAAGTATTTTGTACTCACTGGATAGTTCCTAGAGAAATACAGTAAATTCTCCAAAGATATAAAACCACCACCCCTGTAAATCCAATAGAACATATTATTAATTTACTACACATTCAAAATATATCAAATGAATGCTAAACTGCAAATGTAGGAATGAAGAAGGGATGGAAGACCTGAAATCTGTAGATGGATCTTTCCCTTGCCATCCCATCTCCTTCCACTGGTCTGATACTAATCCTAGAAGTTCAGTTCCAGGAAAAGAAGCACGCCAAAGGGCTTCCAATGCTTTCTAATGGATATATGTGTCAGTAAATAACCGAAAATAGATAGAACTCAGGAGCAGGAGATGGAAACACATGCTCATACCCACATGAAGCTGAAATTATTCAGATATTTTTAGTTCTTAGGGCCCAGTAGCACCAGATCATATTATTACTGACAACGGTAAGAATTCATAAGCCAAGCATATGACTATTGTACATTTGTATCAATTGGCTAATTTGAGGAGTTCTGCCCTCCTTTTAAAAGAATAATAACTTGTGTCCAATTAAAATGATGGATTGAAATATGCAACTGTCCTCAATCACGTAGTAAATATTAGGTCCTCTAAATTTTAGAGCTCTAAAAACTTTAGAGCACTTTAGCTCACTTTTGAGGCTTAAAGCTCTAATGTGAGGTGGCTAAAGTTTAGAGCTAAAACTAACAAGGGGCTGATATCAGTTAAAGCTCGTACCTGATGCTCTCTATTTGAACCATCATACTGCACCTCTATCCGGTTCTGCAACCTATGCAAGCACACTTCCTGGAACAGAGAATAACCCATAGATGTTTATGTAGGAACTTTCATTGCCCCCATGAATTTGAATACATAATGGAGGCAACGGCACACATTGTTAATCACAGAAAGATACCCAGTGTCAAAACCATCAATGCTACAATGACATGACAGTACTTCATGTTTCCATTATCGCAAAAATAAGCACAAGGAATGAAAATTTCTCGATATGTTTGCATCGTCTTTGCTCATTATAAAATTTAATATCTCAATTTCTTTTCTCAGAAATCAATCCACAAGGAAGAAAGGAAATGTCTCTAACCCCTGCGTTCAAATATAAGCCACTACATTATGAAACAAAATGAGAGCAAGAATGTTTCATCGTCCTACGGACTGGAGAACACAAAGCAATCACAAAAGACCATCCCTGTCCAAGCCATTGCAGTTACATGACACAGATTTCCTGCTGCTGGGTGAATCATCATCATAATACTAAACATGCATTGCGCTAGGGACAGAGCGGCTTCCACAATCGCTCCTATCAGACTCAAACAGCCCCCCTCCCCTGTATGTTCGGATTCATCATTCGTCTCAGAATGATCGCATGCCACAGGGTGACAGGGAAAACAGAGATGTTGCTAACGCTAACGCCCTGTGTCGAAGAGATACAAGCAATAACAGAACGGAATGAGAGAGAGAGCTTTTACCTGAATGGGACTCAAATCGAAGGAGATGCGCTCGTCGCTGTCCCTCCTCTGCGCGCAGACGCACGAAAGCCCCTTCCCGAGCCACGCCGTGGACACGCCCACGACCTCGGCTGCGGGCGCACGAAAAACCATAACCGTTAGCCTCTGCACGAAACGAAGGCAAACAGCGCGACCAAACGACGGCGCCACGCGCGTACCCGGCGAAGAGTTGTGGCGTTGGTGGTGGATGGCGCCGCCGGAGAGGCGACGCACGGCGAGGAACGAGCCAGTGTTCTGTTCCATGCCGAACGAACGCCCTCGCGCGCTGCACCACGCCTCCTAGGCCTCGGCCTCCCCCTGTCCCTCTCTCTCCTCCTCCGCGTCTAAGCGCCGCGATCCGCGCGGGAACCCATGGCTGGTTGGGGCGGAGGGTCAGGGGAGGCCGCGGCTCTCCAATCCTGGCGTGCGCGAGATCCCACGGGCGGATTGAACCACGAGGGCTGTCCCCACGACGCGCTGCGGCGCCCTCCTTGTTTTAGCTGGTTCGTTTGGCTGGCAACTTGGCGCTTCTCGTTTGGCTTGGCTTGGCTCCCGATGGTGGCGCGAATTATTGCGCTTGCCTTGCGTCGGTCTCTGGGCTTGAGCCTGGCCAGTTTGAGACGCCAAGGACGTTTGGCGTTGAAAAGCAACGTTCCTTTCCTAAGCCAGTACAGGGTGTGTCCAGATGAATGTCTTCAGGTTGCAAGCAACTAGCAAGGTAGATGCTGAAGCTGGGAGTATCCAGATGAATGTCTTCAGGTTGCGCTGCTGTTTGACCCCCAGAAGAAGAGCGAGATCTGAATTTCACTCAAGAATATGATGTTCAGAGATAAATCAGTTTATCAAGGACGGATAAAAGATGTCAAAGACAGATCAAGGTCATCAATCTTGTCACCTAATGGGTGCAGGACGGAGATCTAAATCAGATGCAGAGATGCAGTGTGGGTTTCCCAAAAACTGGTCAGCACCACATTCCACAGCAAGTGGCCAAAATATCATTATGAACGAGTCATTCTATAGCTGTAGCATAAAATATGGTTCTGCACGCTGGGAACAAGATGCATGCCGGCAAATGAACTTTTGAGCTTATTTTTCTTATTGATGAAACCAGACATCCACATTCTACAGAGGCAACAAAATTTTTACAGCTTAGCTATGAAGCACATCAATCCTGTCAAACATGCAGGTTTGATGTATCAGATATTGACCCTACACTGCTATTTTGAAACAAAGATTAATCCAAGCATTTTTTTTTTTTTTTTGGGGGTGGGGGTGTTATTATGGAACTGACTGATACCACCGGCGCTTTACTTCAGTTTTCGACCGAACCTCCTTGAGCCTCCCATCGGTTCCATAGTCTCTCTCCATCACCAGATTGATCCCTTCTTCCGAGTACCACCCAACTCCGATACAGAGTATGCCGTCTTCACTGATGTCAACATAGGCAGTGACGCCACCAGGTAACCAAAGCACGGTGACATCTTGCATGTCGAGAATCTCCTCCTCCCCAAAGGAAACTGAACTCTCTGGTAGGGTTCTCTTCTTCACCGTCTCCATGCACAAGTAGACAAAAGGAGAACCACCCTCTAGTTCTTGCCTTTCATCACTGAAAATTGGTGTTGCACTGACTTCGTATACTTTCCAGGAACCTGTCAGTTCTGATGGTTTTGTCCGGCTTCTTTGAGAGAATGGTTTAAGGTCAACAAGTGTATCACTGCAGAGGAGATAAATACAGTTCATTAGAAAACTTGTAGATTCCATATTATTCAAAAACTAGGCGGTTTTATACACCCAGACTACAAAAAAATTCCGTCTTTCTTTTTTTTTTTAAAAAAAAAAATCATGGTTGTTCAGGTCTCTCGATAGAGAAATTCTGGATTATATCAAATGGTTCCTCAGCTCATATTTGTCTTCCAATTTCTTGGTCTAGTTAGTGTCTGCACACAGTTACTGGTGAGCCAACAATAGGTTTGAAACCACAAATAATCAACCATTCAATATTGAAGTACAGAAGAACTGTACCTAGAAAAGACCCCTGCATTTCTATTATAGTTTCTGTGAACCGATGTGCTAATTTGGAGTCATACTAGAGATCTGAAAAAACAAAGGAATATAGTCCCCAATAGCCTACAAAAGAAAATTTGGTGCCACTTGTGGAGGTAGACACAGGTTTTGTTGCCAAATACAAGGTTAGCATCCTTTGGAAGGCAGTGCAACTCATCAGAAAGAGTGAAAGCAAACCTTATAGAAGGTCACCATACAATGAAATGAATCAGTCACAAACTCATGAAAAGTTTTAAAATAGCCTTGATTGAATCTTAATCTCTATTATAGCATTCTTTATCCTTTCTGGATTCTAGAACTATTAGCAAAACATGGAAAAATTTGTAATTAAGCAATCTTACTCTTCAACACGGATATTTGCTGGGCTGGCCCATTTTTCTTCATACACAGCAACCCTTACAATTTGTATGTTAGCTCCTCCTTCGTTAAACTCAATTGTATGCACAATCCGCAATCTCTTGTGGCAACCTTTAACAAGACACTGGTATACATATGGGTGTTATAACTTATAAGTTATCAATTGGTCAACCAGAGTGCTAGACCCACATGCAGCATTAAGGATCAAGAAGCAAGGACCACAGATATCTAGACACAAAAACAAGGGCTCTCTTTCCAAAAACAATATTTTTCAAACATGAAAGTTGCAGCAACAACTGGTTCATTACTAACATATAATTCAATATTGCCTGTAAGCCAAGTTTGGAAGGATTTTTTCCTTATTCTTACAAAGTAGATACATGATTGGTGAATTTGCTATTTTATATACATGTATATAATTCAATTGCAAAACTTAATAACATTACCCAGAAGTGGCACATTTACTGCACATCAGAAAATTTACATTTTCTGTAAGACTGTAACAGGTAAAAAACAAAACATCACAAAGGAAGAACTTTGGCAAAATATGGTTTCAATATGATACAGGCTACTTCTGCAGCAACAGAGCCTTACAGCCCCAAGGAAGTTGGAGTAGGCAATACCAGTCAATCATCATTATGTCAGAACTATAGTCTCTCATGGTAGTTTGCATAGACAGCCAAATTTCCATCCAGCAAAAGCACAACTGGCCAAGTTATGGCATCCACATGTGAAAGAGAGGAAGAAGAAGAAATGAAAAGCATCTACTACCTTGTATTTTTCAAAGAAAATTTGGATATGTGCATGTACGGAAGCAACCTATTCTATCTAGCACATAGAAACAAGCATTCTTATCAATCAAGTAAGCATCAACCTTTTGCATGTTATGTGCGAAAATTGAAAAATGTAAACTTAAGTGCAGTAAACATACTTGCTCAAACTTATATGTTGGTGAAAGGAAGTATTTAGATTCATCATATTCACCAATTGCTATATCAACTGGACCTTTAGAGTATGATCCGTCCCTGAAAATGTAAGCACAATGGCCAAAGGAATAAGTACTGGATTATTCATAAAAAGAAGACATAAAGCGTGACAATAAAAATTTTGCCAGAGAAGATTAATGGCCAGAGAATAAAGGACTTGAACACGAATGCATATGGGAAGCATCAATATCACTGAAGCACAATGAAGAATGATTTGTGTCTAAATTTAGCTTCTCAACGCACACATATATATAATAAGGTCTAAATGTATAATAGTTCTAACAATTTTATGGCATTACCTTCACAATTACCTTCTTTTTCCAACAGAAAAGAATATCTAACTATTCAAGCTTTACAAGAAGAAACACAAAATTACAATTTGAAAAACGAATATCCTGGTAGGCTGGTGGCAAATTGCAGATTCCTAATTTTGCAAAACATAGTAAAAGATATTGATGAAAATAAGAAATATGCTATGGCTTTCAATTAGCAATAAATATAAAGAAATTTTGCATGTGCCATATCATTGCATTTCATAAGCACCAAAATGGAGGCGAAAACAAAAGAACCCTACCTCAAAAAAAATACAATTCCAGGCTCCATAGAAAAAGTTTCTTCATCAAGCACAGCACTCCTGTTAAGATCAAAAGATTCATATGAAGGTAAATTAGTAGTTCCCTTCCCACTGGAAGTGCTTTGACTCCCACTATCATATGATGTGATCTGCTTCTCAGCTTCACCAAAAGGATTGATTGGGACCCAATTTGTTTTCCTTCGGATCTCGTGAGCCATGACCACCATCAAAAGATCTCTCAATGTGAGAAAGAGTGTAGCAGTCATAAAGGTACTCTTCTTTGCTCCCTACTCCAACAGGCTCCATCTCTGCTGTGATTGGCGAGAAGACAGCTCCAACACCCTTCCGGATACCACTTAAACTACTTGCAAATGTATCCCAAGAAGGCTTTATGACAGGTTCCTAAGATTCAAATTAAAAACTTCACATTGGTATGGTAGGAATAGTAAACATTAAATTATTAAGAAAACAATTTGGTGGTAGAATGTTGTTCTCCCCATATTAATCCCAACCATTCATCGTCGCTATATCTATATGAACCCTGCCAGCAGTAGTAGTATTACTTAGAATGCCTTGACCAACCAAGTACTCAACCAATTCTTGTATCTTTGCCGATCCTTTGTATAAAGTCTAATAAATAACTTTAAACTTTTAGTTGATGTGGATATCTAAAGCCAATTATTGGATTTCACAGGACACGTATCCAAAAATGGTATTAATATTAGTACACTATTTGGAAACACATGTATCCACTTTAAACTTTAATTAGTAAATCGGTAACGGAATGAATACCGAGTTTGGAGCACGGTCTCGACCTCCACAAGCATGGCTCGGACACTAGAACCCTCGAACCCGCATCCTTCCCCTTCCTCTTCGGAGGCGGCGGCAGCGGCGACCGCCGGGCGTCTTCTCCGGGCGGTTCTTCGTGCCTCGGACCGCCTCCTTGGTGGCGCGCTTCGTTATCGACGCTCAGGACGTTGTCCTTCCCCCCGGCGACACCTTGCGCCGCCGGGCGAGAGACGAGGCGGAAGCCTTATGCGGCGCGACGCTTTGCGAGGGAAAGGGAACGGCGGCGGGGGTGGAGAGGGCTAGTCCGCCACCGCCGCATGCGACCCGGGCACGACGGCGGCATGCTCGCTTTGCTCGGTCGTCCCCACGCGGTGTCGCTCGGCGAGTGTGGAGACTCGAGAATCGGCGAGGTTGGGGATAGTGCCGGGGAGAACGCGGCCGACACGTGGGTCCCTATGCTTGGCGCAAGCTCTTGTAAATACGTAGAAAGCTTTTTTTATGAGAACTAGTAAAAATGCCCGTGCGTTGCAAACGAAAAAAAAATCTAACTCTACTTTCCCTAATATTACATAATTTATATTTATTTTTTCCCTAATGTTACATTTCAGCTACTGTACTCTAATTTTAAATAGTTGATTTATTTTCATTTAATGTTACATTGTTGATTACTACGGTTCAAATAAAGGTCCAGAGTATGTGTGTCAATACTTAACACTAACAGCAGAGAGAATAGGGTGTAATGAACGTAAATGAGACGAATAGTTGACACAAGATTTATTTTCATTTAATGTTACATTGTTGATTACTACGGTTCAAATAAAGGTCCAGAGTATGTGTGTCAATACTTAACACTAACAGCAGAGAGCATAGGGTGTAATGAACGTAAATGAGACGAATAGTTGACACAAGAGTAAAGAGCGAGAGATAAAAGGAACGCACCGACCCCCTCTCTCCCTCCCTATCCTTTTTTATAGGAAAGGTGAGAGGGTTTATTCTCTTTATTACCCTTGGTGGTGTTGGTATTTACAAAAATGCCCCTATAAGCTTACAAATGGGCCTAATAGAGCTTGTATTTACAAGAATACCACCAAGTGCTACAAATAACTTTTAAACGTATATGGCAAACTCCTAAGTTGTACAATTAAACCACATAATGATAGGGTCACCAACATATAACACACTCACAACAAGAGATAATTTTAAAAGTTGATGGTGTTTGTAAAGTCTACAAATGGTGTACGACCTTTATTATTTTGCATAGGTTCCATTATGATGAAATTAAACACAAAATTTATCCCTAGTATCAATCAAAAATTAATCTTTGAAAGTGGTCGAATGTCGAATTTAGTAGGCACAATACATATACACAAATTTAATTAGATCAGATCTGAATACAAATAACCAATTGGCTTAAGTTAGATTGGATCCTCAGTTTAGTAAACTACTGCCAATCATGTCAGTTGTAACCAAATGGCAAATAACCAAGGACTCCATTCAAGTAAATGGATCGAAACAAATGGTAAAAGCTGCAAGCACATTTATCTGGATATTTCAACAAAAACCTCACATGCATGCCTACTGAATGCCCCTGCAGTTAGCAATTCTTCTTTCCCATAAAAACTCTAGAACTGCAACCATGTGACTGCGTAACGCTAACGAGGATTCCGATCGAGGATTCCAATGGGGGAAGCTCATCCGCAAAACAACCTAGATGCCAAAATCTCGACTGTCACACACAGGAACTCTCTAATCGCATCAGTCCCGATCCGACCGACGAGCCTGCCTAGATCCAGCGCGACTGAACCGATCTAACTGGGATGCGTGTGAGCGGAGACATGGATCCGCGGCATGGAGAGGCAGCGTGGTAGGGTTGTGAGCAGCGCACCTTGTGCTCGGAGATTCGGAGGTCGTACAGGGAGAGGTCGATAGGGATGAGAGAGGTGAACGGGCACCGGGATGAGAGAGGTCGTAGTCCTCGATGTCGTCCGGGGGAGGTGGCGGGCTCGGCTTCCGGGCGTCGCCGCCTGCGCCGCGCGCGGGTTGGGAAGTGCGTTCACGGGAGGGATCCCGCGTGAGGATGGGGACGGTGCGATGGTGCTTTCAGAAAGGAAACGTCTTCCCTGCTAATTCAGTCTTGAATATACTACTTTCCTGCCTATTTTACAAAGATCCTTAGACTACACTAACTTGATATCACCGACAAAACCAAACATAGCGCTATCGAGCTTCCAAACTCTGTAACTCCGTGCTGAAGTCATATGGTAATACTTACGAATACACAAAGAAAGGTTGTTCAAATTATCCGAGAAAAAATTTGGAGCAGGGGCACTCACACGGGCAACGCACGGGCACTTACATGGAGCGGGGGCGTCGTCGGGCAGGGGTCGGCCGCGGGGGGGACGGCCGGGCGCGGGGCGGCGTGTCGTAGGCGGCGGCCGGCCGGAGGCGGCGTCGGAGTGGGGTGGCGTGTCGAGGGGGGCGCGGCTTTGGCGGGGGCGGCGTCGGGGAAGGCTTTGGCGGGGAACCGCTTATGTGTTCACTCCTATGGTCTGCGATTTTCGTGCGGGAGGCGATGGAGGGAGGGAGAGCGGGGCCGACGGGGGGCGAGACAGCGAGTAGGGGAACCGCCGGGGAAGGAAGCCGCCGTGGGGTGTCGGTTTTTGTTGACCGGGACCGACGGGATTAGGAGGGGGACGGGATTAGCCTAATGACGATAACATTTGAGGCTTTTTAGTAGTATAAGATAAGATTTCTATTCTCACACCCTTGTTTAGCCCGCAAACACTGAGTTTAGGCCCATGGGCCATGGCTAAAAATCTGAGACCCCGGTGCAAATTTCAAAATGAGACACTACATTAAGTTGTGCAATAGCCCAAATAATTTTAAAAACATTATTTTCTTTTTATTCCAAAATATAAGACACATATTTGATATTTGAACTTTATTATCTTTAATTGAGTCTAATCATTCAAAAAATGCAAAAAAGGTTAAAATTGTATTCGTATTTAGTAATCATTTCTAATGATCAAAACTTTTGTCACAAATGATGGGAGAAATTAGTGGTTAACCAGAAGACCACAACGCCAAGTCATAGTGGTTGGGTTAGGATAGGATCCTTCATGGGCTGTGGTGGAGGTAGTGGGATGCCACTGTATCAGATGGTGGCAGTGAGAGAGCTTGATCGAAGATGAAGAAAATGATAAGGATTTGATTTTAACTCATGTCGATGGTCGAGGGTGGTGGTGGATCTGATACGAACACGTCACTGGAGCCCTAGACCTAACCAAACTAGAGGTTGCAACCGTTATAAACAAGAGATGAGTCTTATATCCTTCTTGTTGCCAGTGAACTCATTAGAATGGAAGAAGGAGAGGAGCCCTAGATGGCGATGGTGAGACAATTAGAGCCAAAAGTGATGGTCTCTAGGAGTCCTATGTTTGGGCGGATATGTTGTAAGATGGATTTCTATGAGCTAATAAAGAGCTTTGCTTTCGGTCGTGTTTGTTCTTTGTTGTGGTTGCGGCTTTGTTACAATATTCACTCACAATTGCAATAGTTCTTTGTGTGTAATATTTGCAGCCATAGCTGCTAGGGCTATGCTAAAATTTGAAGCGAATGGGGCCAAAATACCATTGTTGATGCTAACCTAAATGGTATTGAGATCAGTGTCTATGGAGAGCTGCTCCCTCCATTTACGAAATGATGCAACTATGAGATTTTGATCGAGTTAGCGATGACAATATAATAATTATTAAAGCTATGTCTCCAGATATATAAGCATTTTAAAAATATATATAGTTAAATAGAAGAAATTCTAAGAAACAAAAACAGTTTGCATTAAATACTTATCATTCATCAAACCAATCACTATCAATTACTGTACGTTGATGATAGCATCTGATTAGAAAATAAAATAAGAATACATGTGTTTTTTATGTTCTCTTTTAATCCAGCTCGACGAACGCCGTCGTGGAGACTTCTGTCTGTGTTCTGACCTAACGGGAAGATGTGTCCTAGCCAGCCGCTCGTCGAGACCGAGACGCTAACGACCAAACCTTCTGGTGGTAGCCTCTCGTCGAGATGCCACCGTTTACGAGCCAGGGGCCCCAGGCTCGTCCGGCACCGCCGCGCGCGCATCAATGCATGGCCGGCCCGATGAACGGTGATTATGGCGCACGGCGGAGGTCGGTTGGCCCGGCCTTGTCGAACAGCTAGCTCTCGGTACCGATCGATGCGATGGGCAACTTCCGCGCCCGATCACGTACTCCGGTTCGACTGGTCAGAAAAAGGAACATCGTTTTTATTGACCCCCCAATTATGAGGAGCTGCGTGCGTATTCATTCCGGCCGATTACCGGTGACCGATCGAGCAGGCCCCCATGCCACCGACAATGCCAATCGGCAATCGCACTAGTCCCAGCCCAGCTCTTTTTTTCCCATTCTGAATTGTTGCTTCCATGCATGCGCACCACAAGCGTGCGGTTGCGTTCGGACATCAGCGACGTGTCTCGCGGACGATCAATTGGGGGCAGTTTGGCACAGGCGGCGGCTAATGATCACGCAACGGCGTAGTTATTAGTGGAGAATAAAATGATTAGTAAACTAAAGACGATGACTTTGCTTTCCTTGCAATGCATGCAAGAGATCGATCAGCGCCCCCGCGGCCTCTCCGCTCTATGTTTTACACGCTGCAAGTCGTCGTCACACACGTATCAAAAGCCAAACGAAATCCAAATAAAAGCTGACGAGAAAACCACGCACCACCGGGCACCGGCGATCCAGGCGCTGGGCCGGCGGTGCACGCAGCAGCAGTAATGCGCGGCTAGCTAATCATTGTACCGCAGATATGAACCGATCGATCGAGAGGGCCTGAGCCCTAGCGCAACCAAACGAGCTAGCTAGCTGCGTTAAGAGCTAGGAGCTGCCGATCCAGGCTGTCCATGGGGTACCATCTGGTTTGCGAGTCCCTTTCAGGTACAAGCCGCGCCGTGCAACAACGGTAGGAGCGAGGCGAGGCTCAGTGGTTGGACAGGACAGGGTTAAATGAAATCTCTGTAGCCTGCTGTACCCTGTAGGGACTCCGGCATTAACCTTTTCGGGGTTGTTTGTAGCCAATTAATCTGACCGACCTTTTTTTTTTTTCCGGACGGCCTGCAGTTACTTGATCGGAGCTCAAACTAAGCAGGACAGCAGCGGTGAGTATACGTGTACCCTTTTACTTGTCCGGAGGCAATGCGGAGTACGTGTGATGCGGTGATGCGGTGTACGTTCTGGGTTTGATTGCAATGTTGTGGTTGCTTTCGGCTCTGAGTAACGGGATTTGTGCTGATTGCTCTTCACTGAACAGTATACAAACTGAAGTGCACGCATCATTTCAGAGTTTCAGAAGTGTAGTGATTCGTCCATCCACACCATTATTCACCTGCGGTTTCTTTCCCAGCCCTCTTTCAAGTATCATCAGCAAGCAAGCAAATTAATGTACATTGTTAGTGCTGTTTAACAAAGAGATACAGTACTTGACTACTTACAAACTAAAAATGCGACCACACCTATACGCACGTACGTAGATCTCGACCGGCGCACACCTGTACTGAAGGGTGCGGTTTGTCTACGAAATCTGTACGTATACGCATGCATGGCTGGATGATAACTATCCCTCGTACCGAACCGATACGCGCCACGCGTACGTACGCCTACATCATCATCGTTCAGAAAACTGGCCCCACACGCTGAGCTGTATAACCTGTAAAGAAGTTTTTTTTTCTCCCCTTCGATCGGACCAGCGGTTCAGTTTTACAGGCACGATCAGGAGAGCACGCTATATATAGCGGCGCATCGTCACTGGAGCTCTCTCACTGCTCAGGTCCGTCGGAAACACACAGGCGCGCGGAGAGCAACACCACAAGCAACCGAGCGAGAACGAAGACAAGAGGGAGCCAGAAGGAGAACGAGTTCGTGAGGGAGCGGATGGCAATGGCTCTGCTCCCGCTACTCCTCTCGCTCCTCATCGTCTCCTGCGCCGCGCAGTCGCCGGCCTCGTCGCCGTCAGCGTCGTTCAAGGCTCCTCCGGTCAGCGCATCGGCGCCGCAGGCCTCTGTAGCGCCACCGACAACGGCGGTCTCGGCGCCGCAGGCCTCTGTAGCGCCACCGACAACGGCGGCCGCGGCGCCGCAGGCCCTGCACTGCCGCCGACAACAGTTGCCGCGTCGGCGCCCCAGGCAGCCTCGGCCGCGGCACCGACACAAGCAGCCGCCTCTGCGCCTCAGGTCTCCGCCGCGGCGCCGACGACAGCAGCTTTGGCGCCACAGGCAGCCTCTGCTGCGCCGCCAACTACAGCAGCCTCCGCGCCGCAGGTCTCCGCCGCGGCGCCACAGGCCTTCGCCGCGCCGCCGACGACCACAGCTGCCTCTCCTCCACTGCTGGCTGCCACGTTGCCACCGGTTGCCTCCCGCCACTAACCGCTGCACCACCTGTAGTCTCCGCTTTCCCTCCGGCGACACTGCCTCCCGTCTCATCGCCTACCGTCGCCGTCGCCGCTCCAGCCCCGACGACTCCGGCTCCAGTCGCCTCCCCACCCCTGATGGCAATGCCACCAGCGGCGTTTCCTCCGGCCACGTTCCCTCCAGCAACGGCTCCGACGCCACTTTTCGCTGCCCCGTTGCTGGCTCCCACCGCGCCACCGGTCACGGCACCCGCGCCGGCCCCCCGTCTCTCCGGCTCCAAGCGTCGCCCCGACCCCGTCGCCGACAGAAGCCCCTGCCCCGTCGCCGACAGAGGCCCCAACCCCGTCGCCCACGCTGGCGCCTACGCTCGCGCCGTTCAGCTCCGTGTCGGTGAGCCCGTCGCTGGCGCCGGGTCCCGCGCTCGCTGCGGAGGAGGAGTCGGCGGCGCCGAGGTCGCGCACCGGTGTCGCCGCTCTGGTGTCGTCCTTGGTGGCCACCGCCGGGCTCGTCGTCTTGTTTTTAAGTAGAGCTGCTGCGCTTACCGTTGTATGTACACGTCCGTACCGTTCCTCGCACGTTCGATCGTTCTTGTTCTCCTGCTCTTGTTTTATGGCTGCACGAATCATTCTTGCTGTACAACACATTGAGACAATTTATTTCTATTTACGTATGGGTGACGGAGTGCCTGCTGCTTGCTTTGCTTTTGCAATCGTTGGCAAGACGAAAGGTCTTCGCAATGCCAATGCACGAGCATTTACTTGGATTCGTGTCATGGGTTGATGCATCAGTACGTCTACGTGCCTTGTCGCTAGCAAAACGCGTCTCATGTCATGCATGCAGCCTAGTTGGTAGATGCAGGCCAAGACGAATTAAGAAGTTTCTGTGACCCGCTGTCACAGTACGTCA
This sequence comes from Hyparrhenia diplandra, assembly GCA_015847255.1. Lineage (NCBI taxonomy): Eukaryota > Viridiplantae > Streptophyta > Magnoliopsida > Poales > Poaceae > Hyparrhenia > Hyparrhenia diplandra. The sequence continues at coordinate 66,007 of JADLZK010013299.1, forward strand.
CTGACGACGATGATGGTAGATCCGGTGCTCTTGCCGACACTTTTGTGTGTGTGCGTGTGTGTGTGTGTGTGTGTGTGTGAGGGAAGAGAGGAGCTTGTAGCGTTACCGACAGAAGAAGTGACATGAAACGCGACGCACGTACAACGCAGCCGTGCATGCGCCATTGCAGCAGAAGCATGTGAAGGTCGGTACCACGAGGGACGAGATCCGTAGGGACACTGTCACACCGGAGTGTGTGGCCAGGCAAGGCCAGGGCAGGCCGTGGCCGGCCGCGCGTTCCGCTGTTCCCAAAAGCTGACGAAACGGAGCAAGCCCAATGATACATCCTCAAATCATTCAGCCACCCACCGCCGTGGCATTTGACATTTGGCCGGCCGGGCAATCCAGTCTCCACTCCCGCCACCGAGAAAGAAAGTCACTCGGGAGGGAGGAGCCGAGACCGAGAGTAGGCAGAGTGGGAAACAGAGCAATGAGGTAGCCTGCCAGTGCGCCATCTTCTTATTTCTGACCGCGTGGTCGAGGTCGAGTTCGCTGCTCACAGTCTGAGGAACACTCGAGACTTGCACTGTGAATCCTGCGGCTCTGTCGCAAGCGCGTGGGGCGCGCGGCGAAACATGTGCCGGTCGGCCGTGTGTTGCTTGGCGCTGGCGCTGGCCTGGTTGCGAGAGGGCATCGTCCGTCCCCGTCGTATGTGTATGAACCATGAGCAGCTGCCAGCCGGGCCTGGGGAGCGACGGATCCATGCACGTACACCATGTACTGTACGTGTGATCGCTCTGGGAGCTGGTCCCTGAGTCACCTGCCGCCGATGACGAGGCGTACGGGGTAGGTACTAGCCTCTCTCCTCTGCCATGCTCGCCGCTCGCCGGGCCCGGTCCTGTTGCCGCGGCGTGCGCGGTTTGGCGTTTTAGGGCGTGTTTGGTACCCTGCACCCACCCCAACCAGGCTCGGGATGCGGGGTACCCTTGTTTGTTCTGTGTGACCCTTTGGGCTGTCTCGTCTCGTGCATTTCCCACCCGAATGGGGGCTCCATGGAACGCCAGTTCGAGCGTTCCTCGAGGGCCTGGCTCGCTCCGTGCTCCGGCTTTCGTCAAGTGATGCAGGATTTTGGGCGGAGGGAGCTAGAGATGGCGGGAGTTCGCTAGGGTTACCGCCCGATTTCGCGCCTTCTTCCCCTTCGCTCTTCCCTCCGCCTATTTATCCCTCCTCTCCTTTCTCCTTTCTTCCCGTCGGCTCGCACCTGCGCGCTGGTAGGTCACCGTTGCTTTGCTCCTCACCGCCGGTATTGTGCATCGATTCGATCCATTCTAATCCTTCCCCTCCCGCTTGTGTCCTGGGATCCGTGGATCCGAAGTCTTCCCCTTGCAAGTGAGTTCCCCCTCCGTTTTCTTTGATTGTGCCTCATAGATGTGAACCCTAGTTCACTTGTTCTTCTTTTGCATGCAGGTAGTCGGATCTGAGTTCTTCCTTCTTATTTAAGGTATGGATCGATGTATATGCTTTTTTTTGTGCGTGCTTATTATTGGTAGTCGGATCGAGTTCTTTCACTTTTTGATTAATAATCGAAGTATTGTTGGTGGTTTTTTTGCCAGATCTGCTTTCGGATTACTTGCCGTCTTTGTGGGTTTCTTGGACCTCCGGCTTGTTGACTTGGTATATTTTTGCTTCTCTTTGCCTATTCCCTCTCCCTAATTTACGTTACGTGCGGTGATGACTGTTGGTATTTTCTTGCGGTGATATTTGTTGGTTAATCTGAGCATTTGTCCTAGTCAATGTTTAACAAATTGATAGTCTGAGCATTTGTCTTACTCTGTGATGAATGTTTCTTAATTAGTTATAGCATCTGTCTTGGCCTTGATGATGTTTGTGTGCTGGTAGTGATCATCTGCTCCAAATACTTTCATTTTTCTAGATGGACTTGCAGCGAGGGAGACGCCGCTCTATGCTCGGGCAGCAGCTCTAATCTCGGCCATGTGTGCTCTCATTTCTGCTAGGATTAGACTTTTGCATGCTTCTAGGCTTCAGATTACATATGGTCCAGTTAGCCAGTGGGAACAGGAGCGGCAAAGGAACTTGACATTAATGTACAACTACAATGACATAGAGTGCATTGCAATGCTGCGCATGAGAAGGGCTCCCTTCTTTAATCTATGCAACTTGCTTAGGGAAAGGGGGTTGCTGTCAAATAACTTAAACTCATGTGTAGAAGAGCAAGTAGCAATGTTTTTGCACATTGTTGGTCACAACCAACGCTTTAGAGTGGTTTTGCACATTGTTTTTGCACATTGTTGGTCACAACCACGTTTGAGACATGTTTGGCAATCGACCTTGTGTCCATTGCCTATGATTTGAGCTATTGTTGTGAACTATTTGAGTGAGCAATTACCCATTGCCTGTGATGTTAATTTACTTTTATTTGAGCACTTGCCCATTGCCTATGATGTGGTTCGTTAAAGCGAGCACATAGCCATTGTCAATGATGTGATTTTTGTTGATCTGAGCACATAGCCATTGTCAATGATGTGATTTTTGTTGATCTGAGCACATAGCCATTATCTATGATGTGTTTCAAATGGATCTGAGCACAATACTTGCTGCTACTTGCATTTTTCAGCATGGCATGGTATGTTGTTCATGTGGGAGGGAACCGGTGTGTATTCTAGGGCAGGAAGAAGCACATCAACAAGTGCATGGCTTCGGGTAATGTCCACAAGAAATACAACACAAGACAAGAAGCTTTCTTTGGCCTTCTATGGCCATGTTGAGCGACCTCTCTTTGGAAGAGGTGAATCCACCTGCTGCTTCAACTTTGTTGGCGAGCAAGGATTCAACATTTGCCGGGTTTCAACTATAGTTAAGATAGTCCTAGTGGTTTAAATGGAACCTCCTAATTCTTGGGCCCCGCACTTTTTGTCATTGTCCCAAAGACCCTCGCAGTAGTGCGGATGCACCCAATAACTTAAGAAGCCTATCGAAAGTGTCGCCGGAAACCCCGATTACACCACTCATACCGGGATCAACAAAGGAGTAGCTACAACATTACAACATTTATTACAAAAATATAGATCGAGTGCGAAAAGAATAATAACATTAATTTTACAAAATGTGAGTAAGTTACATTTGAGTAAACTTAACTTAAATGCGGAAGCTAGGTAGAACTGGAAGATAAACCGGATCATGTCGTGTCCACCGACATAACCTTGGTTAAACAGCACGAGTCAGTACCTTCAACAGGGGTTAATAAACCCTGAGTACGGGAGTACTCAACAAGACTTACCCGACTAAAGAAAATAGGAGAAGACTCAGGAATGTTGGTCTAATAGGATTCAAGGTAAGGCTTTTAGCAAGAATCAAGAACTCTTTTTGCAGAAAAGCTTACTAGTAATGAATCCTTACTTTCAATATTTTAATCCCAATTAAGTTTCTCACCTACTCTAGGTGATCTTACACTAGAGCACACACTTCTTAGATATTCCATCACTTATTCCATCTCTTCATTGTTTCATAATTAATCTACGACATAAGTCGGAAAACCGAGTCTCCATATCCGAGAAGCACGGCGATTTCAAAACCGATTAACCCAGCTGGGAAGTTCTTTTCACACGACATATGTAGCACTTAAGCTTGCATATATCAACCCTTTCTTGGATACTCAAAACGGAACGCGTCCTACGCCACCCGAAGCCACAGTACACCTCACACCCGGGAATCTAACCCACGGGCATCGGGACTTTAACTCACGAGTGTACTGCGCTACTCCGCCATCTCTCCACTCCCGGTCTTGGCGGTTTATGCGTTTCGATTTGACACCCCGAGATCGGGCTTACGGAGTATGTGGTCGATTACTAGTTTCGACTGTCACGGGGGGCGGCGCCCGAGACAGGGCGTGCCATTGGTCAAAAGACCTCGGCGCGGTGCGTTCCATAGTCTCGGTTACCGCGAGGCCTACACGCCGGTCCTTAATCGACAAGCGGAAATACTACTGCGAGACTCCATTCTCAATGTAAATTACCCGACCGGTCTCAAATTTCAATACCATATCGGTATGGTTTCATCATATAACATCCTTGTTCATCAAATGCCCATTCGGGCTATCATAAGAGACTTGTCACATTTTGACTCAAAAGTCTAACTAATTTAGCATGGCTAAGCATTTCTAAGCATTTTACCAAAACGGGCTATCAAGGTAGATATCGAAATAATCAAGGATTGGTAATGCATCAATTAGGTTATCACACAACTCCTATCACCTAATGCGAGTGTAAAAAGCAAAGGTGATATAAAGCTTTGTAAAAAAACACAAGGAATGTTTAAATGAACAGGGGCTTGCACGTGTTGCGGGGAAAAGTTAGATTCGAAGTTGGACCACCCGTCACCTTTGACACCCACACATCGGGTGGATGCACCTTCTCCAAAGCTTGGTCATCGTAAAACCTCATCACTCTCGTTCACTACACGTAATAATGATATATTGCTTAACATGATGGAATGGTAAACATGATGCTTGATGGATGCATGAAATGATAAACATCTTGAGTACAACTTTCCTTCACGATAAAGTTGCAACCCAACAAAACCAACTTGTTGAACTACTAACATTCATAAAGGAGTTCTCAAGGACCATTTGATTGTGGTATGATCCAAGATTCATAAAACAACCCAAAAAGATCACACAAAGCCTAAGTCATTATACACTCAACACTAGCTTTTTTCTAATAAATAAAATAAAGCATAAAATAGAAAATAAATTAAACATTTCAAAATGACTCCAAGCTTTTTATACAAGTAGGTCATAGCATAAAACAGCACCAAATAAATTTTTATGATTTTTGAATAAATATTTTTATTTTCTAAAAATCATGGAAGATGCATTTTTCAATTAAAATTTGTATTTTTAAAACATGCAAGAACTACTCAAAATCTAAACTTCCAATTTTTCATGGGTAGACATACTCATAGGAAGGCTCTACAAAAATTTTCAGAATTTTTGAACAAACATTTGAATTTATATGAATTTCACAAAGCGGGCACTATTCAAACAAAGGAAATTGATAAAACAATTTTAAAACAAAACCGGCCTTCGGACCGAAAGTCGGCCCAAAGATCGTGCTTTCGCCCCGACATTTGTGCTCTGAGTCGCCCGGAGAAATAGTGACAGGCGGTCCACTTTGGCTGCCCAGCCTTCCCCGGTAAATTTACATAAAAGACCCTAGAATTTTATAAAATAACAAACAAGTTCAAACCACTATTTAACTAAGTCACAGACTTTTCACTTAGCCCCTTAACTTTTTGTAATTTGCAAACTACGGTCCACGAAGGACTCGAGGCGGCGGCGGGCCGGTGGCGCTTCGGCCGGCGGCGGCAAGGCTCGGCGGGGCTTCCGGCGATGGCGAGGCGAGCATCGGGCACAACACGCCGGTGACCAAAACCCCTCACACAAATGAACCAAACGGGTCCTCCACGGACGTGCCCTACGCGGCGCTGGCGGCGGCAAAGGTCGGGCGGAACTTCGCCCGGCGGGCGTTCGCCATTCCCGCACGCCTGAACGGCGAAAGGAGGGCACAGGCACAACCTGAAACTCACCGAGACGATGATGCTCACGTTAGTTTTGGCGGGGACGGAGCAGAGCAAGGTCGACGACGGAGCGGCTATGGCGGCGGCGGTAAACGGCGACGCCGACGACGGCGTTCGGCGGCTCTGCTGGGGAAAAACACGAAACGGTCGAGCCGACCATGACCACATCATCGAGGCGACTCTAGAGCACTAGATGTTTTGCGGGAACTTCACCGAGCGAGCTCACGACGACGCAGGTGACGCGGCGGTGGTGTCTCGGCCGGGCTCGTGGGGGAAGACGGCGGGTGCGGCACTTCCAGGCCACGAGGCGAGGCGTGAGCTAGCTCAAACGATGCGCAAGGGAGTGGCGGGGATTCGCGTGCAAGGGGTGGACGGAGGTGGTTGGGCGACGGCGAATTTCGTCGGCCGAGTGGGAGCGGCCGACGGTGAACAAAGAGAGGAAAAGGAGAGAAACGGCGACCTCGCCGCTTTTATAGGGCTTTATAGAACGCGGGAAGGGATGGTGAGGTGGCGGCGCGCCTTCGCGAACGTGTCCAACGGGCCAGGTGCTTGCGAGGGACGCCGGAAGGGTCGAGGCGGCCCACGGCGGACGCCCGGCGGCGATGGGCGGCATGGGCATGCATGCGCGGCATCGTAGCTCCCAAACCCTAACTTTCGGATTTTTGCAAAATTCTCCAAAATTTTGAATAAAACTTGAAAAACTCCAAAAAGCAACTTTGCTTAAAATTTCAAGATCTACAATTTTGTACAATTGGAAGATTTTCAAATTCGCGCCTCCAAATAAGACTTTTTGAAATAGGGTCAAAATGGAAGAAATTTGAATTCAAAATTACTTTTAAAATTACACAAAAACCACGAAAAACTTTGTACATATCTTTTTGTTCATCAAGAAAAAGATCAACAAACTATCTTTTGAAAGTTTTGTCAAATTTTGATTAGATTTTTGAAATAAAGAAAAGGGGATAGATAAGGGTTAGGGTTTAGGGTTTCCGACCGAGGAGAGATAACTTTTCGGATTCCTATTCTTTTAGCATCTTTTCATCCAACAACTCAACCAACCATAACTAAACTTATTTTTGTCCAACCCATTATTTAAGCGGTAAATAACACGGGGTGTTACAAAGTGGTACTCATCATAGTAGCATTAGGTTTTATATTATGGAAGTTGATGAAATTGAAGTAAACATTGATGTATCGTGGATTTGTAATTTGAATTGGTATAGTTACCACCTCATGCAAGGGGTAAGCGGAATTCCATGCGGTGACCAACCAAACATCATCACCGTGCATTTGCTTTTGCATTCTTGTATCACATGCATGCAACCAAACATCATCACGGTGAGCATGGTTCGATGGTGCATGCAACCAAACACACCCCCTTGCATGCACCGGGGCTGGCCCAAGGGGTCTGGCTGGTAGTGCGAGCCGGGATGCCCGTGAAGCGGGCACCAAACACGCCCTTACACGGTTGGTTGCCCGATGCGCCACCCGGTCGATAACCCTGGTCCTCCGGCCTCCCAAGTGGACATGCGGCTCAACCACGACCGCCGTTCGCGGGACGGCCCGATGACCGGAAGTTCAAGGAAAAGGAAGTAGGAAGCAGAGGTAGTCGTGCGTACTATTACTCTTGGTCGTTGGTTCAAATACGTGATATTACTTGTAAAAAAATACGTGATATTGTTGCATATTAACAAGTCAGACACATATATGGGGTGGGGTGTTGTTAAGGGTCTCATAAGCGCAATGGCAAAGATCATTGGTTAGGGGCTCCCGCCCGGTTCAATCTGGGTGTGACACATTATATTGGATTTATTCTAGGATTTTCTAGCGCCGCGCATTAAGTGGTAGGCGACGTCTCCGTCGGCGGCCGAGGCGTCTGTGGTGACTTTGTGAACTTTAAGATTGTCGGCTCGGTCCTTCGAAGGTGCTCATAGGGTTAGGGTTTGCGTCACGTGTGTTCATAGGGGTGAGTCTACATGCGTGTTGAGCGTCTGCGTTATGCAATAGTGTAAACTCAATTTTTGTCTCATGACTAACTAGTTTCAAAAGATTCGTATCCCTAAATTATGCGGTTAGTTTTTTTTATTTACCTATATTTAATGCTACATGCATGTCATGAGAGATTCAATCTGTAACACTTTTTGAGTTCATTTTTTGCTAAATGGGTCATTGTTTTAAAAACAAATCAGACAGTCGTGCAAGATCAGGTGCGTCTTTTGGTTTTTCGATCGAATGATTAGAATGGTGGCAAAGTTTTGTCAAAATAAAAAGAATGGTGGCAAAGGAAACAGATGTAACCGAGTAGAGTTGACGAACTGTGACTACCAAACATGTTAAACGAAGTCTTGCTTGAGTGTTTATCTTTATTTTCCTTCATGTTGCTCTCATACTTCTACATTTATTAATTGTTTCTTCAATACTTCTATGTACCCTATATAGAGTTTACGGATAGAGTTAGTAGAAGTATACGGCCATACGAAGACATGGACAATGATCAACTTCTACCCGGAGCCTACAACTTTGGATTGGTGGTGCTTACGCTTCGACATGGACGTGGAGCGATTAGTGGGTAGAAGTCGGCCGTGTGACTCACTACTACACAAACGAGGTCTATCCTCGGATGCAAAATACACTACGATCCCGATTCCCAACTAGAACCAGGGGGATAAAGCTTCATTTCTTCGGGTTCACACCAACAACTAGGGATTAAAGATCCGTGGGCGGCAGCGTCAAAAAGAGACTCAACGGGGCTAAAGGTCTCTAACGTGGACTAAAGCCCCTTACTCCCGGTTATTGAATAGAACTGGGAGTAATAGTTTCGAGGGTTTCTCCAAACCGGCAAGAGACGGACTCGAAGAAGAAGAAAAAGAAAAAGAAAAGAAAGCAAAGCAAAGCAAGCCGAAAAGGAAGCAACAAAGGAAGCCGAAAAGGCGGTAAGTTTGACAAGCCTTGAAATATATTTTGAGGTATTGAAATACTTAGCCCGCTTTTGACTATATTTTCGAACTTGAACTAAATGGCTCTCGTAACTTGCACTAAATGTGCCATGCATGATGTGATGTTCAAACACAATGTCCGCTCTTGACTATATTAAATATGTATGTTGTATGTTATTTGTGTATGCATCGATCCATTTGAAACTTTTTCGAATCGTGCGTGTATACATGTCATTGGCATCGTAGAATCGAATTCGAAAACCAAATTAATTTTAAAAACAAAATGAATCGTCAATCAAAAAAAGGAGCAACAAAAAAAAAAACATATTGTTTGTCCCGGTTTTGGACAACAACAGGGACAAAATGAGTGACCACGTGGCCGGGTAAAATATGCAAAAACCCCCCTATTGTTGTCGGTTGGTGTCTAGAACCGAGACTAATGGGTGACCACGTGGTCGGTGAAATGCAAAAGCCCTCCCCTTGTTGTACAGTTGTTATCTAGAACTAGGACAAACCCTTAGTTTTATCCCGGTTCTAATGCTACGGTGAAACTAATAATCCGGAAGCGTAACCCCGCCGATTTGAAAACGGGACAAATGGTCATGGGGAACAGGGGATAGACCCCTTTTGTGCACCGGTGACCGAGGCGGAGACACGGGAGACATTGTGCTTATTCGACCGAGATACTTGTGTTCTTTGACAAGTTGCGCGACAATTGATGAGCTCACCTTCGCATCTCTTTGATGGGTCTAGTATGAAAGTTCATTAATCGTGGAATCAACCCGTAGGGGCTTGAGCCCCCCTCCTCCCGCCCCACCACTAGATCCTTCCCGGTTGTTGGTATACTCCCACCGAATATTCGAAATTGATGATCTACATTTGTTTTTCTAGATTGCTACACCACCAAATACTTGAAAACAAGCCTTAAGTTGGTGAAATCGACGATACCATATGCGGTGTTCACGTCGGGGCAGACTAAACCGCTGAGACTCTACCCTTTGGAAAGCTACCCAGCGGTCAATTATAGAAAGTTTTCTATTTTTAGCAAAAAAATCTTATCTTATACTACTAAAAAGAGTGAAAAGGAATCGTCCACCGAGGCAGACTCACCCCGCCTCCGCATGAAGCCTTTGTCCAGGCTAAAAATAGAAATTAGAATTTTCACCCCGGCTAAACACCTGCACGGCTCTAATCACCCCGCTCACGTTATTAAGGGCGCAATCAGTCCTATCAACCACCGCATGCCACACGCACCGCCTAAAAATAGGAATTTAATTTATGGATACTAAATTAGTAATATCACCCCACAAAATAGCACCTATAATTAAGATTGACATGTTTTTTTAGATAGATTTACAAATATATTGGTTTAGATTAAATGCAAACTTTTGTGTTCACTTGCAAAATGCTTTTGCCTTTTGTTTTTTGATTATTACTGCTTTTAAAATTGAAACATGTATTTTTATGATTTTTTTCTTGCCCCTGTTGCAACACATGGTAAGAGTAATTTGCATCTAACCATTATAATTATAATTATAACTGGCGGTTTTATAACCACATGACATATGCTTTTAGCTAAGCGTGTAGTCACTCTTTTGCACTAAGCCTCGTGTTGCATGATATGATAACTTTTTTTTTTTGTCTATATCATTTCGGATAATTTGCACCATGAGTATACGGGATGATTGGCTTCGACTTAAATAACTTGAATATGATACCTAATAATCGTATTTCCATTACTCTTCCCTTCAAATTTGTGAGCTTGTTCCAAATGTGTGATGTTCATAAACCATATTTATTGTTTCACCATGAGAACCCACTAATTACATGGCATTTAGTATGAGTTTAGCCCTAAAATGGTGGACATAAGAGAGCGGGATTTTTGGCTTTTCACTTCACTTAAAGATCAAGTGCACCGAGGGTAGTCGGAGGAAAAAAAAAAATTTGAAATTGATGGTAGCCTTCCCTCCTTTTGTTATCATCCAATATCTTGTCAAATTTAGAGTCGCGAGAAGGTGCACAATGTGAATTTGTTTTTGGCCAAAATAATCTGAAATTATTTGTAGTTGAACCACTTTAAAATCACCTAAGTTTCTATTGCTACCAATACTGATTAATTGGACACCTCTCAACTTTGCATATACAATTGTGATTTGAGTTTATTATTTTAGATCTTGAGAGTCATTTATTAACATAACATGCCCTCTTCCTTTCAATGGTGGGCTGGTGATGAGATCCTGTATGGTGTTTATATATGGTGGCATAAGTCCTGCTTACAACTAGCCACTAGGTGATCCAACCTAACATTTATGACAATCACATATCTGTGGATCGCAATATATTATCTTTCTTTATTAACGTAGTATTTATTGGTAGCCAATGATATATGTCGGACAACAAAGACCTGGCAAGAATGAGAATGATTCTTCATGATGATCACCTTGACTATGCCATGTCGGAAATATTTGCAATATCATCCGCACTTTGTGAAAACATGTTTTGTTGTTGGCCGGGCAACAACTTCGGTGCAATGCCACCTTTGCCTCCACCGTGGAGGTGCTAACCGAAGAGATATTAACAAAGGTGGCGAAGGACATAGTTGGCGATATCGCCCTTGCTAGCTTTTTCCTTGTGAGTTGTACTCCCATCACTCCATGTGAAGCATTTGTGCGAGATGGGATAGGAGCATGTGTTCTTGTCCCCATATAAGACCTGCGATGGCGGGATGCTTGTACATTTCCGTTAACTTAATTTTTCATGCAATGCATGTGACTTGAAAATGTGACAGTCTTGTATTGCTTGCTACCTTCCAACACCTATAATAGTGAACCGATCAACAAAGCACCTATGAACTCTAAAGCTTTGTTGGCTTTGCATGAGACAAATACATGTGCACCCTAAGCTTTGGGTTAAAATGCTTCTTTGTAAGGTTTTTATGCAACTTCAGATTGGAGCATTGTTGGCCTTATTTCGCAACAGAAAATTCTAAATAATTTCGGTGTTCGGTACTTAAGTTTGTCTTCGTGATCGAACCTCTTATTGATAGAGGATTTATTATATGACGAGAACATATTCAAGCCCAAAAGAAATGAGAATTGTTGATCACGGAGAAAGGAAAAAAAAGTGAATGATATTTTCCCCGGTGCAGCGCCACGGGCATTTACCTAGTACTACTAAAAAGAGCTACTAAAAAGAGTGAAAAGGAATCGTCCAAGGCGGACTCACCCCGCCTCCGCATGAAACACTTTGCCCGACTAAAAATAGAAATTTTCACCCCGGTTAACACCCTGCGGCTCTAATCACCCCGCTCCAGTGATTAAGGGCGCAAATCGATCTACCAACCGCCGCATGCCACACGCCCCAACTAATAATAGGAATTTAATTCACGGATATTAAATAGTAATATCACCCCACAAAATAGCACATATAATTGCGATTGGTATGTTTTCTAGATAGATTTACAAATATGGGTTTAGATTAAATGCAAACTTTTGTGTTCACTTTGCAAAATGCTTTTGTCTTTTTCTTTTTCGGATTATTATTGCTTTTAAAATTGAAACATGTATTTTTATGATTTTTTTTCTTGCTCTGTTGCAACCCATGGTAAGAGTAATTTACATCTAACCATTATAATTATTTATAATTGGCGGTTTCATAACCACATGATATATGCATTTAGCTAATAGTCACTAACGCACTTAGTCTCTTGTTGTATGATATGATAATTTTTTTTTTGTCTCGTATCATTTCGGGATAATTTGCACCATGAGTATCTAGGATGATTGGCTTCAACTTAAATAGCCACGAAGATGATACCTAATAATTGTATTTCCATTACTCTCCCCTTCGAATTTGTGAGCTTGTTCCAAAATACGTGATGCTCATAAACCATATTTATTGTTTTCAAACATGAGAACCCCACTAATTACATGGCATTTAGTCGAGTTTAGCCCTAAAATGGTGGGCATAGGAGAGAGATTTTTGGCTTTTCACTTCACTCAAAGATCAAGTGCACCGAGGGTAGTCGGAGGAACTAAAAAAATTAAAATTGATGGCGAGCCTTCCCTCCTCATTTATCGTTCAATATCTTGTCAAATTTAGAGTCGTAGAAGGTGCATAATGTGAATTTGTTTTTTACCAAAATAATCCAAAATTATTTGTAGTTGAACCACTTCAAAATCACCTAAGTTTCTATTTGTACCAATACTAATTAACTGGACACCTCTCGAGCTTTGCATATACAATTATGACTTGAGTTTATTATTTTAGATCTTGAGAGTCATTTATTAACATAACTATGTCCTCTTCCTTCCAATGGTGGGGGGGTGGTGAGATCATGTATGGTGTTTATATATGGTGGCATGAGTCCACGCTTACAACCAGCCACCGGGTGATCCAACCTAACATTTATGACAATCACATATCTGCGGATCGCAATATATTATCTTTCTTTATTAACATAGTATTTATTGACGACCAATGATATATGGCGGACAACCAAAGACGGCAAGAATGAGAATGATGCTTCACGATGATCACCTTGGCTATGCCATGTCAGAAATATTTGCAATATCATATGCACAACATGTTTTGCTAATTTGTTGATAGCCAACAACTTCGGTGCAATGCCACCTTTGCCTCCACTATGGAGGGTGCTAACCCGAAGAGATAATGCTTGAGGTGACGAAGGACATAGTTGGCGATATCGTCGTTGCTAGCTTTTCCCTTATGAGTTGTACTCCCATCACTCCATGTGAAGCATTTGTACAAGATGGGATAGGAGCATGTATCCTTGTCCCCGTATAAGACCTGCGATGGGAGGACGCTTGTACCACCTATTTTTCCGTTAACTTAATTTTTCATGCAATGCATGCGACTTGAAAATGTGATAGCCTTGTATTGCTTGCTACCTTCCACCACCTATAATAGTGAACTAATCAACAAAACACCTATGAACTCTAAAGCTTTGTTGGCTTTGCACGGGACAAATACATGCGCACTCTAAGCTTTGGGTTAAAATGCTTATTTTGTAAGGTTTTTATGCAACTTCAGATTGGAGCGTTGTTGGCCTTATTTCGTAATAGAAAATTCTAAACAACTTCAGTTACGGTACTTAAGTTTGTCTTCGTGATCGAACCTCTTGTTGAAAGAGGATTTATTATATGGCGAACATATTGAAGCCCAAAGGAAATGAGAATTGTTGATCACGGAGGAAGGAAAAAAAGTGAATGACATTTTTTCCGATTGCAACGCACGGGCATTTACCTAGTATATTATAAAATTGTATATATAATTTGTGTCTATAACTTATGTGTATACTACATCTAAATTATACACAAGACATATGTGATCATTAACGTTATAAAATTATGCATGTAATAACTTATACATATAACTTATTACATCAAACACATAACTTACACATTAATCCGAGTAGCACCCAGCCGGACACAGGTTCGACTCGTGAGAGCGAATTTAAACATGTTTGCATTATTAAAAACTAAAAAAAAAATAGGCTAGGGTTTCCCTTGTCGACTTGGTCAAAAAAAACTTACACATTGATGCAAAGTTATGTCTAACTTATATATATCTAACTTATAACATCAAAACACATAACTTACGACGTTTCTGATTTAGCTCTAACTTATATCTATACCTACTAATGAAGCGAAAAATTTCCGTCGTCTCCCCTCCCTTTTGTCCGGCTCTTCTCTCTCCCCGTCCGTATTGAATACGATTCCGTCGTCCAGCCTTCCCGTCCATCCAAAATTTGTCCGCCACCGAAGTCCGGGATTTGTGGGATACCTATATCGGGGGTACCCTAAGCACATGACTAATCGCGGCAAAATCCCGAGCCACACTTTCGGTCCGGTCGGCCTTATATCACGAGCTCGGCCCTTGAGGAGACTTCAGCGCCGAGCTCGGAGGAGGGCCAGCGGACTCCGTCTCGTCACGAGCTCCTCCGCCACGAGCTCTTTTCCGTCGTCACGAGCTCTTCTACGAGCTTTTTCCATCCCCGGACAAGTACGAGGTCATCGAGCCGGCCCCTCGCCGCCGTACGAGCTCGCATGAGCTCTTTCCGAGTCTTGTACGAGCTCTTCCGCACGAGCTCCTGAGGCGGGCCCGCGGGACTCCGTCTCGTACGAGCTCCTCCCGCCACGAGCTCTTTACGTCTCGTACGAGCTCTTACGCACGAGCTCTTTCCGTCGAACAAGTCACGAGGTCATCGGTCGAGCCCTCTCCGCCTCGTCACGAGCTCGCATGAGCTCTTTCCGTCTCGTCGAGCTCTTTCGCACGAGCTCTTTGCGTCCCGAACGAGCACGAGGTCATCAATCGAGCCCTCTCCGCCTCGCACGAGCTCTCGGGACAACAGAGTTCTTCTCCGCACACACGAGCTCGGAGACCGAACGATTTCCGCCTCGCCACGACCTCGCCACGCGAGACCACGCGGCATACCTCCGACCCGCCGCGACCTCGAGAAGCCGGAACAACGTGGAGCCACGAGCTCCAAGTCTCCGGAACCGCATCCCACCACGCCGCATACCGCCAACCGCTACACGACAAAAAGACATCATCCGAAGTACAGACGGGGCCATTGTTGATACCTATTATAGCATAATATTAATAGTCAACTAAACATGAAATAAGGGTGTAAAATGAATATCAACATAGACTAGGGGTTTTACTAACATAATTCCACAAGCTTTGGTGATTTATATCTTTTCAAGGACTTAACAGATAAAAGCAGATAAGAACGGTGAGAGACCGAAGAGTTTACATCCCATACGATGACAAGACTTAACCGTGAAGTAACTCAACCCAAAATGTGTACTAAAACACTCTAGAAGGTACAGAAGACACCGGGAGGAACAGGAACACGAGGTGACTCGACCCTGGCGGCCGCCCGAGGTTTTAGGCGGCCGCCCAGTGGGGTCCCACATGTCGACTGAGATTTTTATGTCGGTTTACCACCGACCTTGAGGTTGTATCTACACCGTTATTGGAAGTCGGTTTGATCCAATGGTCGTCGTTCATCGCCAAGGCCTATATAAGAAGACCCCTTGACCCCAGGGTGAAACCCTAATTGATTCTATCTCATTCTATTCATTATCTCTCAGTTGTAGAGGTGTCCCAATGTAAGGATCACCTCTCTCTTAGGGATTAGTGAATTAGAAGTAGATTAGCTATGTAATTAGAAGTAGATTAGCCATGTAATTAGAAGTAGATTAGATCTAAATTAGATCTAATCAAGAGTAAAGGAGAGTGGAGCTATCTTTCAGCCATTGCTCGAGATGTCTACAGAGTTTGGTATGTCTTGTATCCTTTCTTTGTAAGACTTATGATTCATATATTTATCTTCTTTATTTACTTCCATGACTTTCATATATTTGGTTAAGTATAGTTGTTATGCTATTGCATGGGATCTCCTTCGTATTGAGGACTCTAGTTATGCTAGGTAGCTAGAGTAGTAATCGATAGTGTAGACTTGGTGTCTAGGCTATAGGTTACCTGAGGTTGCGCCTAATCCACGGATAGTTGTGGTAGCCTGGGGGGGTGACAGCCCTGTCAGGCCGATGTAGTCCACCACGTTTGGGTTGGTGTTTCGTAGAGCTTTTAGCAGCCTTCTCCCGACTACTTTCTTTCCAGTCTTTCTTGAGAGTTGGACAGATCTGCTGCTCCAAAGTGCATTAGTGTAATTACTATCATAGAACCTAAGTAATAAAGAAGTACAAAGGAACCTTGATCTCTCCCTTTAACCTCTTGATTAGTTTAGTTATTCTTTTATTATCTTAGGTATGCTATTATTTTATGCTTTGTTATTTACATACCCTTTATCAATTACCCCCTCACTTTAGTCTAGTGGTTTGCTAAGTTAGTGGATACATGATTGTGACTTATTAGAATTCTTTAGCCAAAGCTTCCCTGTAGATACGATACTCTAGAATACTCATCCTAGGGAAAAGCTATAATGGTAGGTGTTCTGTGCGCTTGCAGAATCTTTCATATTCTTTTAGCACTTAACAAATGCCAACAGCCATCCCGACAAAACGCGTTCCTACTACGATTGCGACGGGGCATAGGGGCGGGACTTCGCCCATCTCCCGGAATCCCGCGTACGACGACGACCAAGCGCGACGGAACACGCATTTAAGCGAGCCCATGCCGACCATTGTGGATCGCACGACCTTGGGGTCCCGCGTCATTTAGCACTTTACCCCTTCTATTTTGTGTTCTTCTCCTTTTTAATCCTTCTCCTTGTGGCACCCGTTGTGGCACCCGTGTACCTCCCTTGCGGTTATAAAAGGGGGCCTTGGCCACCAGGAGAAGGCAGGTTCTCACACCTAAACACTCGCACACGAAACACTACGATACTGTCTCGTACACACCACTCACAGAGACTTGGAAGTCCGCTTCCTCTCTCGAATAGCTCGTATTCTCCCCGATATGAGTATTTGAGCTCGGCCACATAGTGACTCCAAGCAAGACGGACTAGGGTGCCCGGTGCCCAAAACAAAGATAAATCTTGTGTCTTGTGTCCCTTGAGCTAGCCCATCAAGTCCCACACAAGCCATTTTACTCGTCCGTGGCGTATCCATGATATTAGACCCACGACACCGACGCATGTACGCCTCTATTCCTCCTTCCCGTCCGCTGCCATCGAGGCCGTATGGAGGCCACGAGCAGTCGACCTTGTATATAACTTATTACATGAAACTAACTAACACACGCTACAAAGTTATGTCTAACTTATCTATACCTACTAATAATAAAGAGAGAAAATTTCTGCCTCCACATTTTTTTTTCTGTCTGCCTTCCTTGGCTTTTTCCGTCTGCCTGCGGCCTGCCCCTCCGTATTTTCTTCCGTACTGCACCGGGACTCCAACGTACGTAGTAGTAATTGGATCGAAGTTTCTTTCCAGCCCATACAACGCAGAACAACGCAGTGCGGCCTGGCCTGCTCGCGTGCTTACGCAGGGCACTTCCACATGTGTCCCGAACGCATCCATGTGGGCTGGGCTGTTTGCATGCATGCATGACTCGGTTTGTTGCCTGCATTCCGAAATGCGTGGGTGATTTTTTTCTTTTCTTTTTTTTTTTTTTTTCTTATTCTGTGTTGTTTTATTTTTATTTTACTTTTATCCTTATTTTTAATTCTTTTTTTTCCTTTTCTTACACATATATGATATTTTATGTAGTACACATGTGATGTCCTTTACATTATATTATATTATATAAAATGTTTGTTTGTGCCCTCATGATGAGCTGAATGTCCTACGTTTGTAAATAATTCATTTTTGTTCACCCGAAAAAAAAGCTAGCTCAGTCGTTGGATCGTACTACTAGGGCGACAAGAAGAAGAGCCCGAAGGCTATTTTTTTTGGCCTAGGCCCAAATTCTTGCTAAGCTCCCATTTTAGCTCGGCTTGGTGTTAAATGACCCAAACGTGAAATCGGAGACCGAGCCCGTGTTTGGCACCTATATAGGTCTAACTCTGTACAAATAATTTATAAAGGTTCATGTTGGATAAAAATATTGTGAAATAAAAAAATTTATCATTCACCCATTAAAGCAATACGGGCATATTTCCTAGTATATATAACTTATTAAATGCAACTTAACTTTTATTGCATAAGTTAAAAATCTTGAAAACATATTCGAGTGGGATCTAGTTTTGTTCTTTTCGTCCATTAGAAACACACCGTGTGCACACAGAATTAAAAACGGATACCGATTCAGAAATTATAGCAATTTTAAAAATATTTGACATCAGCACATGTAAAAATAAAAAAAAAAAAAAAATGAAGGAAGGTGATGAGAGAGCGCACCCTCTGCTGGACCGACTGCGAGATAGCTTATGCGCGATCGAGCGCGAATGTGGAATTCCCGTTCACGTTTGAGAGAACGCGGTTCGGAGTCCGCGTTTCGGAAAACGCCGAGCCATGTTCATTTTCATTTGCTGCGAAACGTGCAAACACGCTTACGAGCAGAAACAGACACGCCCTGAGTTGCATGTCGCGCTTGCAAACCGCACTTTGTAAGAATCAAAACACCTCTTCCTCAATCCTCATACAAGCAGAGCTGCGGCTACAAACAGCAACGTCACCAGCAGGGGCCCCACTGTAGCTCGGTGGGACCCGCCGAGATCTAGGTAGGGGATGCCCGCGTCGTCGTCGGTGCTGGGTACAAGGCCGGCCCCTGAGTCCGTCTGCGGCGGGGACTGCGTCGGGGCCCCCGACCCCGCCGGAGCTCCTCCCGCCGGCTGGTTGACGAGCACATGCAGCTTCATCCCGCCCAGGCAGTGCAGCTGGTTGCCGCAGATGAAGTAGCGGTCGCCGGGCGCCGGCAGCGGCACCGTCGTGTTGCCGTCGTTCTGGGACAGGAGCGCGTTCGCGGCGGTGCAGTTGTTGAACCCGGCCTCGTCGACTTCGTCAAGGGTGTGGTCGCTGGAGTACTGAAACACTGGATCGATCGATCAAGGAAACGAACCACTTGTCAGCAAATTATGTGTGATCTTGTGGAATTTCATAACAAGTCAAACACGTATGGATGAGCCTTGGCACGACCAGGGACGTCGTCTGATTTTGGTTTCCGATCGAACGGTGGCAAAAGGAACGAAACGAAACCTGAACCGCTACACATTTTGGCTCTTGTACGAGACGGATTGGTGCAGGGGATGATGCTGTGATGTACCTAGAACATCGCCGACGTAGAAGGTTTTGCCGTTGGCCCACGACGTCAAGTCGGCGCTGGGATCCCACCCGGCGCTGTTGCCGACGTTGTACGAAACCGCCTCGGCTCTCCGGGACACACCGGCGACGAGGAGCAGGGCACGCAACAGAGCCAGAGCAAGGCGAGGTTGCGCCATGGTATGCTCTCTGTGCACTGCAGGGATCATCCATGCGTGCCAAAAAGGCCGGGGATATATACGAGAACGGCAGTTCTTGGTGAAGATTGGTTACCTAATCAGCAGCTAATAATCTTTTCCAGCGCGTTCTGCTCGGATGCTTGATCTAATAAGTTATCGATTCATACGTATCTGAGAGGGAGTTGCTCGCGAGCGAAACGCACGCAATAGTCAGCGGCTGGCAGGGCTGCAATTGGGAAGGTGAAGCGGCCTTCTACTCGACGCTTTTTTTGGGTGACGGTTTTGATTTGAATAGGGCGATGCCGGAGAGGAAACTGGTGTTTGTTGAGGTTTGGTGGTGCATTCTTGCGTGCCATTGGGTACTGGGTACTGGCGGTTAAGCAGCCTGGCTGCCCCAGACTTTGTCCGGAGAGATGATGTCATTCTCATGTCATGTTTGGTGTTCCTTCGTGCTTGTGCTCTGCAATGAGGTTGGCTGTCAACCCAATTGGTTGATGCGAGCTTGGTAAAATGTTTGTTTCAGCAGTAGTGGCATGTGTAATAAACAACAAAATATGAATTATGGATATATATTATATAAAAAAGAAAAAATATGGATATATATTTTATATAACATCACAACAAAAATACAGATACACACATCCAGACACTTTTTTTTTTTTTTTTTTTTGAAACCACGGGGAGTTTCCCGGATACTCTTAATAAGGAGGTGAGGCACCGCGCGGGAGCCAGCGCTCGAACCGCGGGCGGGCAGCCTGAGTGAGCCCCAGCTCAGCTCAGCTGACCAACCGAGCCCCTGCTCGGTTCTCCACACATCCAGACACTCTCTGGACGTGCAGTATTAACGTAATCTTCCATCCGTTTCGAAATCGCATGAATTTTCACCATTTCATATAAACCGTGTTTTGACTGCTCGTCTTATTCAATTTTTTATGTAAATTATAAAACAAACAAAACGTCATTACAATATCTTTAGTGATGTAATAAGTCATAACAAAGCTGGTAATATTTATTAAAAAAAAAGTTGAATAAGGCGAAAGGCCAAACACAGCGGTTGAGCATGAAACAAAAGAATGCAAAGATTAATGGAAACGGAGGAAATATTATGGTAGTGGCGTAGCAGAGCTTAGCCAGTCGGATTACACATGTTTTTTTGTTTTGTTTTGAGCATAGTCGGATTACACATGTGCAGTAGCCTCGGGAAGTCGTGGACGCAACGCAAGCAGAGAATACACGAAAAAAAAAAAAAGGAAATTCATGAAACCGCACTGCCTTTTCCCTAGCGGGTCCTCAATTCAGCCCATCATGAGGGCAGCGAGGCCCACGGCCGCGAACAGCAGGCCCATCGCGAGGCGGGCCGGGTGCCAGCCGCGCTCGAGTCCGACTCGGCCGCGTCGTCGGCCGTCGTCGCCGCCGCGCCACCAGAAGACCCAGAAGCCGGCTTGGTGTTCGTCGCCCGCATGGCGGGACCCGACGTCGTCCCGCCGCCGCCGGAGACTGTGATGGCGAGCTTCATCCCGGAGGTGCAGTGGCCGGGGGCGCCGCAGATGAAGTAGCGGGTGCCGGCCTTGGTGAGCGGGACGGTGGTGCTCTGGTCGCTGTGCGACCGCAGCGGGTTGCTTGCCGAGCACGCGCTGTGGTCCGCCTCGCTCACCTCCAGCACCGAGTGCGCCGACGTGTACTGGAACGCTGCAATGCAAAATCCGGCAAGCCACTGTTACCAATTCTCGTTCACGCACCAGAACTGAGCTGACATTACGAGAACAATGTTGCATTGGCTACTGTATTTGAGTATGATTGCGAGCTTTATTTGGCACGTACAGAGCGTGTCGCCGATGGCGAACGACTTGCCCTTGGCCCAGGCAGTGTAGTCCACGCCGGGCTTCCACCCGGACGAGTCGCCGACCGTGTAGTCTTTTGCGGACGCCGGCACGACGGCGCCGGTGGCGAGGAGGACGATGGCCAGAAGCAGGCCGCCAGGAGTACCAGCCATTTTCCTAGCGAGCGCGGGATGGTGGTGATGTTGAAGGAGACGACGCCAAGATTGTAGGAGAGTGAGGTGAGTCAGGAAAATGATCAATGGACGAGACTGCTTTAGGCGTTGAGAAACGGTTCTCTTATATATAGGCCAATCGATCGGTAATCATCAGGCGTTGTTTCGTTTTCGTCTTTGTGGAATATTGGTAATCATCAGGCGTTATTACGGTAGTGTAGTGGTGGCTGGGGGTGGCCGAATTTGTTAATTGCGTACCGGTTTGTGGTGTCACTTTTAGTCTTGGCACAAATGCGTACGACGAAGGTATTTAGTGGTTTCCTTTGCCCCAGGGAAAAGAGAAGAAAGAGCCTGGAATATGATTAATGTATACCTAATACAAAGGTGCACCGCCGTATAAGTACTTAGTGGTAGTAAATAGACGATGATGGCTGAACAAAGCCAATAATTTCTCTACCGAATTATTTTATTATTTTGGTAGAGCATCGCCATTGAATGAGTTGCTTTGCTTATTACACAGGGAACATGGACAGCAACATTAGAACCTTTACCGGCGCACTGCAACAGTATGGTAGGGGAATCGAAAATTCACGAAAATACCTTTTTTTGTTGAACGAATAATTAAGGTGGAAATAGAAGGGTTATTCGTCCAGCACCTGCGCGGTTAAGGTTGTACTTATAGGGTGTGTTTGGTTGCAAGCAATTTGGCTAGCCATGCTAGAGTGGACCACCTTTTGTGCGTTTGGTTGCACAATGGCTGGTCCTAGCCAGGCCCATTGGCTAAAAGTACAAAAGTTAACCTGGCCCAAAACGAATTGTAGGGGTGACAATTCAATCTGGCCAAGCTAGGGCTGGCTCGTGGATGGGCTCCTCTCACTGTCACCTCAGCGGCGCTGCACCTCGCTCGTCTCACCTCCGTGGATCATGCTTTCGTCTTACCCCCGCACGGTTGCGGCCCGCTGGGTCCGTCCTCGGCGACCCTCTCCGTCGCCTCGGGCGGCGAGCCTCGGCCCGCGTGCCCCGGGCGGGCGGCTCCGGCAGCCGCGTTGCATCGAAGGCGAGGCCCGGGCGGGCGACTCGGGCGAGCTTTGGCCGCCGCGATATCGCAGCCTCCTCGCGGATCTCCTCCACTCTTCTGCTCTCCCGAACCACGAGTTTTGGCCGTGGGCGTCTATGGCGTTGGAGGCGACGCAAGCCCAACCGCTCCCATGCATTGCCGCGGTCAACCATCAAGGGCGACTCTTTGCTGGCTGCTTTGGAGGAGTTCGGGGAGGCCGGGGCATGGGTTCTTCCGGGCAATGGGCACGCTTCGGCGACCCTGCTCCTCTTCCCGCCGGCGTCCGTTCGTCCGGCGGTGGAGCAGGGGGGCGAAGGGCAGCACGACAAGCTCCGCCGTTTCGCGGGCAGCAGCCTCGCGCTGGCAAAGGAGCGAGGGGGCAAAGGGCGGTGCGGCGAGCTCATCCGCCGATTCCGGCCTCCCCCAGCTACCTTAGCATGGGGACGATGCGCCAAGAGGCAGCCCAAGCGCGCGCCACCGCGCCGGAGGTGACCATGGTGATGCTTTGCTTGTGGAAGATGGTCACCCTCTGCTCGTCCCAAAGGTGTTCGCTAAATTGCTTCAAAGGTGGTGAAGTTACCTAGCTAAGGAAGTGGTGACTCTATCCTAGCCAAACCGGACAACCAAACATGTTCTAGAGCTAGCCAGACTAGAATAGTGCAGGCAACTAAACAATTGAAGGTTGTCTTGATGAGGGCAGACAAAGGGTAGTCTGGCTTAGTTGAGCTAGACAGGCTCATATGGGAAATGATTCAAATGAACCAAACACACCCATATGGTGTTTGAAGATAAGGAGGGACAAAACAAGTCCATTCTAGTTTTCTAGAATGAAATGGTGGTTCCGTCTCTATGTTTGGTTTGAGGGGATTTGTCACCGTTTGGCATTTCTTAGACATTCGTGGGGATTGAACAAACGTGGGAGTTCGTTTGTGTGACCATGCAAAAATATTCAGATTAACAAATGGAGACGTTAATTCAATATTTGAGCAGAATCGCTCTATCTGTCTCAAGAGGTCCGCCGTCATGGAGCTCGCAGCTACGAGATCGACATCCTAGGCACATCACGACAAAATCGCAACAAGATTTCAACGAAGACACAAGGATCCACAGACTAAACTCTCCTATCTGAGTGGTCTCATATAGACAACGCATCCCTTTCCTTTTGCGATGATAATACTTGACGATGCAACAAAAACAATAGCCATTCCAGCAAACTGAAAAGCATAGTGCAACAAGCCCAAGACCATACAGAAATTGCAACAAATTGTTGCAGGCGTACAAGTAGTATGCAAGTACACATGCAACCAAAATAATCTCGCGCCGGACAAGTAGATATCCGTAGCTATATTCTCAGAATGTCACATCCAAGAGTTGTTGACGTTGTCCTTTTTTCTTTTGTAAGTGTGCACGTTGCACGTATTGCATTAAGGGAAAATAGAGTTTGACAAGTTATACATGTTAGCCAAAACAATGGGTCGCTACGCACAAGCCCACACTTACAATAATCAACGGCTGAAACAGCGGAGCTACTCAGTTGTACTTAAAGGGCAAACTAATGTGTGACGAAGAGAACTAACAAAGCGCGACCACTACTGCTGCTGCCGGACGGCCACTAGGAGCAGCGCGAGGTCCCTAAACCCTGCCGCCGCCCATCCGTCCGCCTCGTTGTGATGTGGCTGATGAGCTATGCCGACGATCTAGAGATGTTGTTGAAGATCATGCGGTTCCTCTCCTTCCATACCTCCCAGGACACTAGTAGGCGTTCTCCTGTTTCAGGTAATAATTTTTAGCTCAGACTCATTTCCATATCCATTCCAAGATAACACAAATAAAACATTTTCTAAAACATACTACAATAAATAATTTATGAAGGATCTATACCTATAAGTACTAAGGACTTAGACCTTTAACCCGATTCAAGCGGCGAGGCTAGATGCTAGGGATGACTAGCCCAAAGAAGCAAGAGCAATGCCATCTCCTGTGCCGACGCCTGAGGCGAGGTGACTGGAGTTTGCCTCGCGAACCCTAGAGCTAGAGGTGCGTCCTCAACACCAATCTCGGCGTCGGACCGGCCCATCCGAGGAGGAGGCGTGAGTTGCGCAAAC
Organism: Hyparrhenia diplandra; assembly: GCA_015847255.1. Classification (NCBI taxonomy): domain Eukaryota; kingdom Viridiplantae; phylum Streptophyta; class Magnoliopsida; order Poales; family Poaceae; genus Hyparrhenia; species Hyparrhenia diplandra. The sequence continues at coordinate 90,539 of JADLZK010013299.1, forward strand.
TCCCTGCGCCGGCGGTTGTGGCAAGAGGGCGACCGCCACCGGAGGCGGCTCCCGCGAACCTCGGGGGGTGCGGCACGAAAGCAGCTAAGCGGGATGGGCGGCGGCTAGGAGCTCCTCCAACATCGGGTCGAAGGAGATGGCAATGCAGACGAACCATCCCTCGTACATGACCTCGACAAGCAGGTCGTGTTCACGACCGAGCCGACCGTAGCCAACTCATAAGACAAGGCGAACACAGTCAGTCCTAGAGCAAAAGCCATGGCGAAAACACTCTCGTCCGTGTGCATTTGGTGTCAGTTCATGGATTTGGAGACCGAATTTAACCAAGTGTGTGTTTAAAGCCCAAACGTTTGGGTAAAGTTTGGCAATTCTGGCCAAAATTTGGCACTTAGCTTAACTGAAAAGAGCGTATCACGTTTCGTTTGTTTGTGGTAAATATTATCCTACCATGGGGTAAGAATCGTCTTGCAATGTAAATCTAAACTATGTAATTAGTTAATTTTTACCTACATTTTATACTCCATACATAGGTCTTTTTTGGTGTATTTATTGTTTCGATATGATGAGATGAGAGTACAGAAAATTTTAGAGAGAAATTTTGGCCTCTAAACACAGCCCAACACTTCTCTACACAAACGATTCACAAAGGAACCACAGGACCACTCTGACGGCTTCATCTTCGGTGCGAGCAGATTTCTTTGGGGTGTTTAGTTGGTGAAATATTTTGGGTTCAGTGCTTTGTAGCATTTTTCGTTTATATTTGGTAATTATTGTCTCATCATAGACTAACTAGGATTAAAAGATTCGTCTCGTATTTTTCAGCCAAACTGTGCAATTAGTTTTTTTAATTATCTACATTTAATGCTTCATGCATGCGTTAAGAGATTTGATGTGACAGGAAACTGTAGCACTTTTTGGTTTGGTGGAAGAGAACTAAACCAAGTGCTATTTTCAACAACTATGTGTTGCAACACCTATTATCCATCGGCACATGATACATCAAGATTCGTGCAACACATTCATGCACCAATGAAGCGAGGAGAGAGAAATGAGTGGGGAACACATCTGGACACATGTCGCGCAATGATAGGTTTGGTGTTGTTAGGTGTTGCAACACATAGTTGTTGCAATGTGTTTCCGAACTAAACACACTGTACTAAAAAAGGGGGTGGATGTGGCCCAAGTCCCATCTTCACAGCCCTAAAAAAAAAGTACAGCACAGCACTTTTCACTGAAGAAGTGATTACGCATCGTGCAACTGCAACTATAGAACAGCAAGGCACTTGGAAATTACAAGTAGTTGGGCACTGTCACGCTGATCAAGAGCTGGGCACCACCTGCAGGCATCACGACCACGAGCCCCTCGTCGGCACTCGGTGAGATGGAGTAGGACACGTGCACGGGCTTGCTCCCCTCCAGCGCCAGGTCCTCGAGTCCGGCCTCGCTCCACTGCGCGACCCGAGCCGCGAGTCCGTGTCCACGCCCAAGGCAGGCCTCGCGATCCCCGTAGTCCACCGTGCCGCAGCAGGTCTGGACGTGCAGCCCTTTCGAGCTGTCGCGGGCCATAACCGTGAACCGCGAGGGCTCCTTGGCGCCGCCGAGCCTATTTCTGGCCATGCCGACGCACGCCACGGCGAGCGCGCAGTGGTCGGGCGTCGTGTCGGGAGCTCCGAAGAGCACGGTCGTCGTCGTGTTGTCGCCGGCAGCGGTGGCGGTCGCGGTTGCAATGCCTAGCGTGGAAGTGCCGGAGGACTTGACGCGCTTGGCGGCGCCTGGGCTCTGGATGTAGTGCGTGTACTGGATCACCGGGTGGGCGACGTGCTTGCTCTGCGCTTGCATCTCCGTATTCTTGCGAGCCCACGACTTGAGGAAGCCGATGAGGGACAGCGGGTCGGCCAGCAGCAGGCTGCAGCTGACGCCGATGGCGAAGCCGCCGTCCAAGAATCGTGTCAGCTGCGAAAGAATTAAAACAGGAATTTGTTACACATCTGGTTGTGACTTGTGACTTGAGAGTAGTGATTACTTGTGACCGATGACTGTACCTGCATGAACAACGGAGCGCAGATGTCAGGCTCGTGCACGTCCACGTCAGTCCACAGCGCCAGCGCGGCCTCCTTCCTCTCCCGGTCGACGCCCGTCGCCTCCAAGAACTCCGCCATGGTGGCCTCCACCGAGGCCTGAACCAGCCGCACGCCGGTGTCCCTGAGCTTCACCTCCCAGAGACGCCCGTCGTCGTCGTCGTTGCCGTCGCCACGGCGGCGCAGCCGTCCTGCCATCTCCGGGTGGTCCACCAGCGCCGCGCAGAGCGACTCCTTCACCCACGCCGCACGCTCCCTCGCCGCGGTCTCCACCTCAGCGCCCGCGCGCCGCGGTAGTAGAGCACGGCGCGGAAGCGGCGCTGCAGCTCCGCGGTGGTGAGGGGCGGCCCGGACACCGCGATGGGCAGTGACTTCCCTGCCCCGGCCATGCGCATCGGGACGGCGGTCTGGAGGGACTCGACGTGGACGAGCATGCGCGCCGATGCGGCCATTTTGGCGTGCTCCTTGCTGCCCTCTGGCCGGTAGAAAGAACAGGAAGTTCTTGGCCAGAATCCAGAACTACAATCAAGGAGTATTGGGGCCTTGGAGCACGGCACACTTTATATACGTGCCAATACAATTCCCAGTGTGTGTTTTTTTGGTTGCGGACGTTTCTTTCAAAATTTGTAAAATTTATTGTATTTATTGTATGGATACTTCAGTACTGAATATTGTAGAATCTTGGTGTAGCTAAGTGGTTTGCTCCAAAGTTAGGACGGTCAATCCAGTGGGGACTTTGTTAGTCTGAGTTGGGAGAAGTTGGTCGACAATAGCAAGGTTCATTCTCTTTTGTTTAGAGAATGTAGCTGGGTTTTGGCTAGCTACTCTTTGGCAGTTTGATGGTTTACTAACGCCGAAGCATTGCAGGTTCAGGATCACGCAATTTGTATGTGCTTATTTCTAGAAGTTGGTTACTTGCTTTGATGAAGTGCCTTTTTTTTTTTCGCGAGCAAGCTGCCAAGTTGGTGCTGAAAAAATCTGTATTAGTGTGCTACTAAGTACTAACTCTGACGAGAAGAGAGGAAGACCACCGTCTGTTAGCAGAGGGAATGCCAAATCACATGCTGCAACACCTTGACAGCTAAGTGGGTGTTTACAATGACCTTGGAAGAGTTTTCTTTTTTCCCATGACTAATGCTTCCTCTTGAGACGGATAGACTTCCATTCAAATCAAAAAGGGCAAAAGAAGGCAGCAAACAAGTCTACCAATCACAGAAGCATCGAGCCTACGCAAGTATGAGCTAGAATCACGAAATAAATATTAAGTGAAGTGTAAAGATTGGCGAACAACACACAAAATTTCGAAACAATCTCAAAAGGCCTCTTTTTCGCGTTAGAGATCTGACATCACAAGAGCATTTGTAGTGCAGAATTGGAGAGAGCAAACATTATTACAGGCCAATGCCTTCCTTGCTTTGCAGAGATTGCAGAATTTAAAAGGTGGTTCTAGTGCTATGCACTATGCACTATGCAGACGTGCAACTAAACTAATCCAACGCCCAAAGCCAAAAGATTACCCGCGAACTGTATTACTCTTCACTTGCTGAATCGGTTGGTGTGCTGCACAGAAACAGAACATAGACTTGTCAGAATCAATGAAGTTGTAACGTACAATCAATAGAACAAAGAAGATTCAAAACATGTCTCAAACATCTCCTGAACTTCCCATGCTCATCATGTCTAAATTAAATGGATCCAACAGAAGTGGTCTTTGGCTCTGAGAACCCGTTTGTAATAAAAAAGACTTACAGAAAAGCTAGAACATTCTTAATGGAAAGATAGACAGAAGCAAACAACCAGAGGTTGAAGGCAGAGAATAAGTTGGACATCCATGGATTTTAGCAAATAAACTAGAATTCAAATTTTGGTGGGGAAAATGAATTCCTAGTTCATTTCTTTGAACTAGAGGGTATCCATTGGATATCCATGGACATCCAACTTCCACCTATACAAGCAACCAACGGAAAGATATCTAGTGAGAGGCAGCAAATTTTTCATGTGACCAGTAAAAACTACCAACAGAGGTACCTTCAGGTTCAATTTTATACTACAGGACTAACAGGAGGAACAAATGTGAAAAAGAACAAACAAGCTCTGAGGTAATATCGGGTCAGTAAGAATATTTATGCAGAATGATCTGATATACTAGCAACATGAAGGAAATAGATCAGCAGAGGCAGAACTTGATTTAAAATGTTGATAGTCACAGTCACAGTTCGTCAACTGTCCCCTACTATATCATTGTCCACTACAGTATTTGCAGTTTGCAAAAACCATGCAATGACACCTCCAGTCTAAGTTACACAATCAAGATGACCACATCAACAATTCTGTGATGTAGTAGTGGAAGAAATAACTGTGCAAAAGAATTGGAGAGGTTTCGGGTCTGAGCAATAAGTACATACTACTAGTCACAAGTCATCAGAACAATATCAAATTGTGTGCGCGAACCGGATGGTACTAGCAAGTGACTGGATAAAGATAGTCAGAAATCATCTAATCAGTGATAATGATCTCAATAGTGTGTTATGGTTAATTACCCTCATTCCCCATTAGTGTACAACAATTTTCATCATATGAAAATTCAGTATAAATTATTAAGTTTGCCCCCCACCACCACCCATATGGATCTGGAAAGAAATGAAGCACAATGAACGGTAATCTCTATCCTTCTAGGACTCTTCGGTTTCACATGTTGCTAACTACAACTTATCAAGTCACTAAGCTCAATTACTGCCCACTGCAACATTTAAATTCACTGATTCAAAGTTTTCCAGTAACTTAGCATACGTAGACCAAATAACCATATCATGGTGCACAGAAACACATATCAATCTATAGAATTCCCTTCCCCATTTTCTCCATGGCTCGTCCACAAACTGAAGATACCACACCAATGCGAAAGCAAACAACTCAGAACACATTATGACTACAAATGACGATCAACAACACAGGGCTCTACTGACAATCCACAAATGCATCCAACTATCGAGCAAACTGAGCCCACAACTGTAATTAAACATACAGAGCATTGAGCAGGATCACAAACCTTACTGCCCTCCTACACCTCGTCCTCCCAGTCATCATCTCTGTCAAAGTCACCAAATGCAGCCTCCTCGCTGCAACAAAAATTCAGATAAAACAGATTGCAATGCAACATCACCAACAACGCTAGAACCCCTCGATCATCATTCGTCAGCACAAACCAGCACAAATTGAAATCAAGCGGTGCGCACTCACCATTGCTGCATGTAGTCCGCGCTGCTGCTCCCGACGAGGCGGAGGGTGTGTGCTTCCCCTCGTTCTTCCTGTACGCGGATATCGCAAGGAAAGCACCACAGATCAAAACCATCAAAATCACCAAAATAATCCCCACAAAAATCACCTTCGTTCGCGCGTCTCAATTTCAAACCAACACGAGCAGAAAAGGATCAGAGCAGCGAGAGAGATACCTGTGGCGTGTGCGGCGGCCAACGAGGGGGCGTCGGTCGAAGGGGGACTTGAAGTGGGTGTAGCGGAGTTCATCGTCGTAGTAGCGGTCGTAGTTCACCGCCTTGTCCATCTTCGCGAGATAGCGCTTGACGTTCTCCACGGCGTAGCCCCCTCCCCCCCTCTCGCCTCGGACCGGGGATCCCTCGCGGGTGGAAACCCTGGGCGACCTCCAGGAAACGGGGGCTCCCGTACCCCCTGTAGCAGCGATTGCAGGCAACAAAATCAAATCCGTGAGAGAAGAATCAACCAAGCCAAATCCACGAGAAATCAAACGAAACTGTCAAGCCAAATCCCCGAGAAACGAGCAACAAACCAAATCGGCGATTCCGCGAGAAACGAAACCACCAAATCAAACCGACGCACATTAGGATGATCGGAGACGAGCAGCCGGCAGCGTACTTACATCGATAGTATAGCACCATGGGTGAGGGAAGGAGCGAACTCGGTGCGGAAAACCTAGCCTTCAGACGCTGGGAAGTCGAAGGCTGAGAGGATGGGTGGGTGGGTGGCGGAATTGGTCGGCGAGGTGGAACGGGATGCAAGGTGGCGGAGGGGGAGGGGTTTTATAGCCGGCGGTGCTCTGTTCTCTCTGTGTGTGTTTGCGGATGCTGGGGCAGAAGGAGGTGGTGACGTGGCCTATACGGAGCAAGAAGACACGGGCTCGCTCTTGGAAAAAAAAAGGTCAAATTCCAATTGCCAAATGCCAAATATTTTGGTGCAGCAAACGAGAAATGTTAAATTTTTCGTCATGCATACACAACACATGCTCATACATTTTATTATCTCTTTTAGGCCTCTTGAGTCCCAAATGCAAAATGCCAAAAAAAAGTTGTTGTTTTATAGCATAGTTTTAGATCCATTTTGCAAAAAGGTGAGCCAAAACCCTATATATTTATGCAAAATTATGGAACTAAATGGGTCCTAAGTTGGCCAAAAAAAAAGGGCTACAAAACTGAACAAGATTCTAACGAGCATTGTATGTCATCGAGTAAAATGTTTGGCAAGATTAATTAGCCATCATAAATTGTACCTCGAACATTTCTAACCACAATTTTTTTGTGATTTTTGCAAACTCACCTATAGTTAGCAATGGCAAATTCTGGTTAGAACTAAACCGCTTCAGTGGATAACTTGTGGGCTTAGAGGTGCATGGTCCCATGGTTTTGAGAATGCTCTTGGTTATTCAGATACAAAGAAGATAGATAAAAGGTAGAAATATATTATGTACACTACTATAAAATGTATTTTATTGAGTCATCAAAATACCATTTTGGACAGATAGCCTAACTCAATATACTGGTGTTTTAAACATAAAGTGTAAAACTAAAACAAAAACGGGGCTAGCAGCCCTGTATTGCCAGAACCGAGCCTTCCTAATGCTGCTCATCATGGACCCTTAGGACATGATCTTGCTAGAGCCATGAAGATTTGTTCCCCATTTCTCGAAGTTGATGCTCCTTGTCCAACCTAGCCTCTTCACTCTCTTGTAGCTACAAGCCAACATAGCTCCAAGCCCATCTCCATGATCTAGCCACAAAAACCTCATCCTCTACCGAGCTAGTGTAGATTTGGCTGAGGTTAAGGTAAATTTGGTGGAGATCGAGACCCGCTCAGAGGGAGTGTAATAGTCGAGGTTGGCGAGGATGATTCGCACATCATAAAGGTAGAAGAGATGTCGCAGAGATCTCACCGGCTCAATATTACTTTGGCCTCATTTGCGATAGCTGATAGTGGATACGGCATTATAGGTCCACCGAGTTAGCCTCATTGTCTGACCTCTAGATCTATTAGGGGGCACCGGAGAAAGACAGTATGGCTAGATCCATCGTCACCTTAGTATGTTTCAATCATTGAATAAACATGTTTGAAAAGTTTTCACAATAAAAAAACACGAAATATAAACCAGCATAAACATATTCTACATTAGTATGTTGCATTCTTGTTGGTGCATCTTATATTACTGTTAAGAAAGTTTCTAAACACATTTCAAATCATTAGAATACCTTGGATTATTTTGTACATTTTCCCCATTTTTATAGAGATAAATATTTTTTTTTGGAAGCTTTAATATATATTTTTCAGGAGCTCTAAATATTTTATCTTATTTTTGCCCTAAGTATATCTCTAATTTTTTTCGCTGAATTTTAAGAAGACCAGATTCTTTTACGGTTTAATTTCCAGGGATTTTACGTACAGTTTTTAACTAAAAAGAAGAGGATACTGCTTCAGAATTCAGAAAACACTTCTAACCCTAGGTTGAGTGAGATAAAAGGGATTTTCATTTTCTGAACAAAAAAAAATGGTGTCTTTGTCTTCTGGGTCTGAGTTGAATGACCCAATACATGGCTTCTCCTGGGCCTGAGTTGTGTGGCCCAATACTCTGTTTCGTGCTGGATGGGATTGGGCAACCTTCCATTCAAGAACGGCAGAATCGTCTCAAAAAAAAAAAAAAAAAAAAAAAAAAAAAAAAAAGAACGGCAGAAGACAGCGAACAAGTCTATCAATCAAAAAAAAAAGCCTATTAAAGTATCAAGAACTACTCCCTCCGTTCCAAATTATAGTTCACAGCTTTTCTAAATTCATTTTTTTTACTATCAATCACATAGTGTATAAAGCATACATAGCAAAATCAATGTATCGAAAAGCCAAATTAAAGTATGAACTATTTAGTATGAATCACGCGATAATAGATATAAGTAAAGCGCAATGAAAGGTTAACAGTCTCTTTTTTCACTGGAAGCGTTAGAGAAAAATCTGACATCACGAGAGCACTGAATTGGAGAGCAAATTTATTACAGGCCAATGCCTTCCTTGCTTTGCAGAGATTCCAGAATTGTAGAAGGCAGTGCTATGCACTATCAGACGTGCAGCTACACTAATCCAACGCCCAAAGCCAAAAGATTACCCACGAACTGTATTACTCTTCACTTGCTGATTCGGTTGGTGTGCTGCAAAGAAACAGAGATTGTTGTCAGAATCATTATTGAAGTTGTCACGCATAATCAATAAAACAAAGACAATTCAAAACATGTCTCAAACATCTCCTGAATTTGTGATGCTCATCATGATAGATCGCAGAAAGGAGTGGTCAATGGCAAAGAATTCAGAATTCTTTCACAGCCAACACATAGTATATGATGGATGTGAACATAGCTAACTAAAGTGGACGCGTATCAGGAATTAAAACAGCAACCTCACTTGGTTGATTATAGATGTGTATTAGGAACTAAAAAATAGCCATTGTTAATGGAAAGACAAAATAGAAGCATGCAACCAGAGATATCTAGTGAACAATTAGAGGCAATAATTTTTTCATGTTATTAGTAAATATAGTACCAACAGAGGTAACCTTCAGGTTCTAGTTTATACTACATGACTAACATGATCAATAAATGTGCAAAATAAAAAACTGTAGCTCTGATGTAATTTCGGGTCAGTAAGAATATGTATGCAGAACAATTGATATGACAACAACGTGAAGGGAATAAAGGTCTATAGAGGCAAAGACTTCACTTAACATGCTATATCAGCAGTGTACAGTTTGCACAACCATGCAATGACCCAGAGAAATCTTCCGCAAAAAAATTACAAATGAAGCCGGCCAAAACAGTAATTCTGTAATGCAGTGGAAGAAATATCTGTGCAAACAATTAGGACAAAATGCAGTCTGATTATGATCTAAGCAATAAGTACATTGCAGGGTTGATCTAATATAGTGGTATGATGAATAGAAAGGAAATGAGGACCAATGCACCCATTTGTTTCTAGAAAGAACAGATAAAAGAGGTTCGAGACTCCATGTCACAATGCTTCTAATCACAAGTCATCAGACCAATATCAAACTCTCGCAAACTTTGGTTAAATAATGTCCACTGTTTCTATATTTAGCACTGATTTCGCAGTCAGACCAAGTAACCATTATGTGCTGCACAAGAATTTTAGCAGTCAGACCAAGTAACCATTATGTGCTGCACAAGAATACATGGTGATCTCTATACTTCATATGTTAGATTTCTCTGGGTATTGTTCCAGTTCAAATTTCAGACTACCATTGAGATGCTAATGCAAAACTGTAAACGCATTGTTGCTTTGATGACTGATCAAATTGCAGTTACAGTTAAAAAACAAGCACCTAATTGTTGTCAAAAGTGTATTTCCATAGCAGAAAAAAGGCATAAGTTCACTGTATCTTCATTTTATGCTAGAGAAATCCTAAAGAAGCTAAGCTCAATATGACAAATTGTTCAACATTATTGTTCACTATCTGGAGGTTTGGCACTAGCATAGCATACAGACCCAAAAGACATTAGTGATATGCATAATTTCCCCAGTTCAATTTCCCTAAAGATCATGCACAATCCAAACAACCACACAGTTGGCAAAACTTGTAACAGACTGTTACTACTGATCAAACAAGACAAAGTTGTTGAGACAAACAAAAAAATGAGTAAAACACTCAAGGCTAAAATGAACAGGATCCAACAAGTTCACAACCTTGCCCTTGTACACATCGTCCTCCCAGTCATTGAAATCTCCAAATGCAGCCTCTTCACTGCAATGAATGAGCCGTAACAGAAAGCAACATCAATAACAAAAGCTAAAATCACACGATCGTCGACACAAAACCGAAACCAGCAAATCTAAGACGCGCACCATTGTCGCATGTAGTCCGGGCTGCTGCTCCCGACGAGGCGGAGGGTACGCTTCCCCGCGTTCTTCCTGCAGCACGTCGACGACGCAAACACCACGGATCAAAACCATCCAAACTAGTCCCCGAAACAAATCCCCAAACTTCATCGCCAAGCGGGCGCTACAAACCAACAAGCAGGAGCGCAAACATCCAGCACAACATACCCTGGGTGCGGACGGCGGCCGATGAGGGGTCGGCGGTCGAAGGGCGACTTGAAGCGGACGTAGCGGAGGTCGTCGTCGTCGTAGAAGTCGTAATCCACAGCCCTGTCCATCTTGGCGAGATACTTCTTCACCTTCTTCACGGCGACACCGGCTCCACCCCTCGCCTCGGACTTGGGGATTCCGCGCGGGTGGAGGCCCTGCACGACCTCGAAGAACCCAGCGCTCCCGTATCCATCTGCAACACCCCCACCCGCACACCGGTCAGGGCAAGGAACAAAATCCGGAGGAACGAGCAACCAAACTAAACTAAAAAGCAAATTTCCTAAAAGGAAAACCAGATCAAAAGCACATTTGGGAAGGAATTGGGATGATCAGAGTCGCCTGTGTAGCGTACATTTCTGGTACGAGGCCATGGGGAAGGGGAGGTGGCCGGCTTGGTGCGGAAACCCAGCAGTCGACGCGGCGAGGTGGGGTGGTTGCGGAAGTGGTCGGCGAGGAAAGAAGCCGCGAGGCGATCCGTCGCAAGACGGTGTTGCGGTGTTTTCTGACACGGGCGGAGGGGGTTTTAGAAGAAGCAGAGTCTTCGTGGGGAATTTTTCTTCTCAGAGAAGACAAGACAGCCAAATGCGCCGGAAGCCGGAACGGTTTTGGGCTTTGTGGGCTCAAATAGCCTTTGGGCTGGATAAAGGAAGGAAATGGGTGACAAACCCGCGAACCAGCCGCCGCACCGGGCCGCCTAGCTTCGCGCACACATGCAGACGAGGTGTGGTACTGCCCCGCTAACCCTTCTCGCTGTAGACAACTGCAGCAGCGCAGCTCTCCACCTGCTCGGCGAAATGCCGAAGCGGAGCTGCGAGAACTGTGAGAGACTGGCGGCCACGGCGGGCAAAGACGACCGCCTCGGCGCCCTCCCGGACGACGCCCTCTTACATGTGCTGTCGCTGCTGCCCTCGGAGGATGCCGTGCGGACCTGCGTGCTGGCCCGGCGCTGGCGCCACCTCTGGCGGTTCACGGCCGCGCTGCGCATCGTGCGCGACGACGAAAGGCGGTGGAGCGTGCGGTGGCTCCAAAGGTTCGTCAACAACTTCCTGCGCCTCCGCAACAGGCTCTCGCCGCTGGACGTGTGCGACATATGTTGCTGCCCGTTCGGCCGTTCGTTTCGTACCGACGCGATCTGCTTCAAGGTTGCGGAGGAATGGGTCCGCCGCGTGGTGTCGGAGTACCGAGCTCGGGTGCTGAAGGTTTGGATCTGCAGTGAGGTGAATATGCTGGAGCCTGCTGACGCGCCACTCGTCTCGCAGCATCTGACTAGGGTGGAACTAGGACAAGTGGAATTGCCAAGCGGACTTCTAGATTTATCAGGCTGCCCTGCACTGGAGCATCTAGAGCTGATATCTTGCAGAATCCAGGGCGAGAGGATGCTGTTTCCATCAGTGAAACATCTTAGAATCACTAACTCCAGTTTCTGCATTATCCCCCGCAGTAGCATTTCGGCCCCGAGTCTTGTTTCCTTGCAGCTATCTGACAATTGGGGCTTTACTCCTTTGCTTGAGAGCATGCCGGCACTAGCAAAAGCGTTTGTCCGGTTTGATGACGAATGTTGTGATAAACGCCCTAGAAAATATTACGAGGATTGTAGTCATGGCGACTGTGAGGGATGCTATGGGAATGAGGATGACGAAGATGAAGACAGTCTGTGTGTGCTTCTTGGGGGTTTGTCAGACACAACGAATTTGGAGTTGATAGGTCTGTCTGAAGTGGTATGCTTGCACTTTTCTAGCTTTTAATCTTGTCTCCCTCCCCTACCATCATATCTCTTGTATATAATGTACATCTTTAGAAAGCATGTATCACCTTCTCTTGACCTCAGACAAATCGAAAGCATACAATTTGAAATGTTTTTAGCTTCTGCTTTCACCTAATTGCTTATGCAACTTGAAACCTGCACACATTTCATATATTGATTCAATGTTCACTAGTTAAATGCTTTGAAGGTATACCTTGAACCATACTCTACTCCTTTGCAATTTCCAGTTTGTCTGCAGAAAGGATTTTAAATGGCGCCCTATATTTAGAAACTTGAAAACATTGTTGCTCAATGAGTGGTGTGTTGCTGACGACTTCAGTTTGATAATTTACTTTCTCCAACATTCACCAATTCTAGAGAAGCTTACTCTTCAACTGTCCAAGGTACCATTATTTGTTTCCTACCAATGCCATCACTTTTTTCGGTTAAAGCTTTATATGTAATATAATTGATTCACCTCTATGCATATCTATAACTCCTATATAGGAGCTCCCCACTAGCAATCCTTAGGGAGTTCTCTGGCCTCTGATTGGTCCAAGGCAGCGGTAACTGAAACGTAGCGATGCTAAAATCCAGCACGTCGTGGGCTTGGCATTTTCCCCGTCCTGTTCGAACCGGCGGCCTCTTCGCCTCCCTGCTGCGACTCCCCTTCCAGGCGCCCCGCGGCGGCCTCTTCCCCTCCCTGCTGCGAATCCGTCTCCTCCCCTTCCCCGCTCTGGATGTCGCAGTTTCCATATAACTAAGACAGGCGGACAGCGTCAGTGCCCCTCTCTCCTCTTATTCTGAATCTGCACGGCAATTGATTCATTTCTTTTTGCTTCAATGTTGTTTAATCCCCTTTCCACTGGCCAAGCAAATTCATTTCTTTTTGTCTCAATGTTGTTTAATCCCCTTTCACTGGCCAAGCAGCGGAGCCTCGATCCGCTTGGAGGTCCTCCAGCCATAGTTTCGTGGAATAAATAAATATTTGTGGATTCCACGATGATGCACTGATCTGCAGCTGGACACTATTGCCAATGCTATGGAGAAATGAAATCGATCTGGTTGATCACGTGAGTAATTTCAATCTTTACTTTTTCTGTTGATTATTACTACTATTACTACTCTAGGGTGATCAACCTGCTGCATGATGGTTGAAGCAGGCAGCGGAGTGGATGGATATTGTGGTTTCAGGACCTGAGAGATCCTGCCGGCAACCTTCTGAAGATCAAAGAATCAAGCATGTGCTTTTAATGATTGGTCAGTACACATTTTTTTTTCCCTATTATAGTGGGCCTTTCATCTCAAAATGCTGATAAACAGGCTTGCTATTCAAATTTCTCTAGCTTTTTCCAAATTTATTTATTTTCCATGCACCTACATCTACAAAAACAAATTAGCTCCCTTAATTACGCATGAAATATGTCTTCACAGAGCATCTATTTGCATAATTATGTTTTTACAAGTTATGTGAGCAATTAAACGCCTTCCATTTGTCATATATCTTATACATGTATTTTCTTTGTCAAAACATGTATTTGAACCGTGCTAAAGGATCTCCATAATATTAGTTAGCATTCTAATCCATTTATATCCCTCCTTCGTACCCGCGGCAACGCGCGGGTGATTTAATCATTTCGATGCATGCATGAGTTGTCCTATACATAGCATAGGAAAATTCCCGCAACAACAGTTCAGATACTCCAGTTCAAATAGCTTGGCACTTTGGTCTTAAAAATAGTTGTGTATACTGAATACACTTGTATTTTACCTTTCTATAATAAGCTCATATCCCTATCGTGCAGAGATGATATTATGAAATTTTCTCTTATGATCATTGCATTGTTTCTTAATTCCCGCAGCAACGCGCGGGTGAGGTTCCCCTAGTTTTTTCATCTAAAACAGGTGCCAGAACCTGCTGTTAAGGAAAATGGATGCCACAGCCCAAGGGAAGGATCCATGGTATCTAAATGCCTCAAAGCAATTGAAGTCAAATATCAGGAGGATGGAGTGCTTGATAAACTTTTAACTATCTTAAATACCTATGGTGTATCTTCTGAGGTGGTTACCATCCAAAAGAAGGATTCTTTATCTTCTGAAAGTAAGTTAACTATTGATGTTTTTTGTTATTACTATATTTGCAGAATATGTGTGTGTGTTGTTTACTACATCTTAAAGTATACTCAGACCCCAAAAAAGATAGGCAACATAAATGTTGAATTTCATGTTAGTAATGATTTTTATAATGTAGAAAAAGAATTGGTATGATTCAGTAATTTTTAAAAATAAAAGGGGGGGTGGTTATAGCAGCATTGCTTTGGTTTTCCTGTATTTAACTAGTGATTCGCATCATCGTACACACTTCTTCCTGCCCATGTTACCGTGCAATGCCAGGCATCTGTTCCAGTGAGGGTTCACTGGCTCCCTGTTCGCATCACCCATTGCCAGCATAGATGCAGAAGCCACAGCAGCCATTGGCTTGGTTTCTGTGCCATATTCAGATGGGGCTACAGCCAACTTATTCTTATAATAATCTTTTACCATACCTAGGGTCACTATGAATGGCTGTCTATCTGAGTTGGAAATTAATGCTTGAGTAGCATGTCACCACAGAATACTTAATCTGTCCACTTTAAAGGAATGATCTACCCATGTTGTACGAGCTGGCGCTTTTCAAATTTCAATAGGACCTTTCTGTTTCTGCTCTCTAAACCATTGGTGAAAATCAGAATCGCAGCACCAAAGGCAAGAAAATGTATGACTGTTCCTCCTTTTGTACTCCCAATGAGGCAAATAGCTATATGTCCGTTTTAATGTGTAGAGCTAGGACACGTCATATAACCTACGAAGTACCAAATAATAAGCTAAAACTTTCAAAAACTTTCAAACAGTTAGCATCATTAACATATCCTTCATGCTCTTCAATACTAAGTATGTAATACCATTTTCTGTATTTCAAGGCCCATTACTAGGCAATCTGAAACTTTGTTTGAACATCACATTTCCCTCTTTCTTCCTTTCTGGCTCTCTAATACTCACCTTTTTGTTTAATGGTTGCACAGAATTCAGTTTCGAGCAGAAGGATGAAGACTGATGCCACTGACATCCCTACTGTCTCCTAGTTATTCAGAAATTTGTCATGAAATTTGCAGCAATGGCATTGCTGGCTTTTGTCTATCTAATTCTTAGGTCAATCATGTTTCTCAAATTCAGATGTAGCTTAGATTTAGTCATATATAACTTGTATGACTGTAGCTAGACTTGGATCAATTGAATGCATCTAAGTCTTGACTTTCAACTGGCTTCATTCTGGATGCACATATATTTGAATGCATCTGAGCCTCGACTTTCAACTGGTTTCATTTTGGACGCACTTTTTCTATTGTTGTGCACCTTATATAACCTGCCGATGATTGTGCCTGCTTCGTTCTTGATCATATATTTAGACTTAGTTTCCCCTGTCTTGTACCCATGAGTGTAAAAAAATGCACGTTTTAACACACTGAGTGGCAAGTTTAGTTGATTTGAGATTCCAGCAATTCCTGAAAACTGAAAGCAAGGTTGCAGTATTTGTTACTGTGCAGCAATATTTGGCTCGAAGTATATAAATACAGCTATTCAGCAATCTGCACCCTTCACCTGGTACTCTCGAGCCACATTTCCTGCAAGAAATTTAATCTAAAATCACAGAAAGCATTTGTGATATATCTAGCTGGCAGTCCATTTTTTTACCAAGCCCAGGTGAGTTCAAGGACTCATCCAACTTGTACGACCCCTGCCTCTTGCTATCTAGTGCATATCAGCTGTAATAAATTGCAAAAAAAAAAAAAAGGTTGAAAAATTGTACAAATTCGTCCAAACACATCCTAAAAGCTTTAAGGTTTGTTGCAACCTTACGTAGCTCTATACAAGGTATAGCTTCATCAAACAAAATCGTATCATGGGGATGAGAAAATTTAGATTTTTGGAGTTCAGTGAGGAAAATCACATAAAGCTCCCGTGCTACTCTCCTACTCCCACTCTTTACTCTATAATAATAAAAAAAAATAATCATATCTTTCCCTCCGTTTCAAATTGTAGTTCACTTTGGCTTTTCTAGATACATTTTTTTGCTATGCACCTAGTTATACACTATGTCTAGATACATGGTAAAAGAAATGGATCTAGAAAAGCCCAAAAGTGAAACTACAATTTGGAAGCTGGATAAGATATCCCGTGCCACGAATGTGCTATTGGATTGTTTACATTAATTTTTTTTTTTAGCAGAGGATTGTTTACATTAATAACCCTTCTTGTAGTGGTTTGGGCCTATAGGAGCCCTAGTACTTTCTATATCTCATGGGCTTAAATCGTCATGGGCAAACAGTGCGGAATGGGTTGGGGCCTGGATGGCCCAAATTGGGTAATGTTCAAAGCAACCCACGCGGCTGCCTCTGCATAGGACGCATCCCCCACTTCTTCCACATTTCCTCAAACACTTCGCGCGCCGCCGCCGCTCTCCGGCGTCGGCTACTCGGCTCCGTCCCCAACCAGGCACCAGACCACACCACCCCAATCCCTCTCTTCCTTGAGAGATGCAGAAGGTTCGTCTCAAATGGGTGAAGAACCGGGGCCTGGACCACCTGATCGAGCGCACCACCTCCATCCGCGCGTCCTGCCTGCTGCTCGACCACCTCTCGCGCCTCCGGGGCTCCTCCCCCGTGCCGGCGCGCTCCCTCGCGCGCCTCCAAAAGCCGCTTGGCCTCACGGTACCTGTGCTCCGCTTCCTTCGCCGCCACCCCACGCTCTTCTCCGAGCAGCCGCACCCTCGGTTCCCCACGCTGCCCTCCTTCTCCCTCACGCCCGCGTCACACACCCTCCTGGCCCGCCTCGCCGATGCCACTGCGCACGACGCGCACCTCCGCCTCGCGCGCCTCCTCCTCCTCACCCGCTCCAGGTCGCTCCCGCTCGCCTCCGTGCTCCCGCTCCGCTTCGACCTCGGCCTGCCGTTCAACTTCGCCGCCGCGTTCCCGTCCTCCCACCCCGGCGTCTTCACCGTCGCCAACAACCGCATCTCCCTACGGTCCGTCTCCGGCCTCCCCGAGGACATCGCTGTCTCTTCCCTCCAACGCCGCCACGCCGCGGCAATCGACTCCGCGACCTACCGCGCGCTGTCCCGGCCGCCGTCCTCATCGAGCGCCCCGCTCGCGTTCCCGATGCGATTCCCGCGGGGGTACGGCGGGATGAAGAAGGTCAAGGCCTGGATGGATGAGTTCCACCGCCTTCCCTACATCTCGCCGTACGACGACGCGTCTGGGGTCGACCCTGAGAGCGACATTTACGAGAAGAGGAACATCGGCTTGCTACATGAGCTATTCGGGCTAACGGTGCACAAGATGGTGCGGAGGAACGCCATCCGGCTTCTTCGGGAGGAGCTGGGCCTGCCACACAGGTTCACTAGGCTCTTCACACGGTACCCTGGGGTGTTCTACCTGTCGTTGAAGTGCAAGACAACGACTGTGGTGCTTCGTGAGGGGTACGAGAGGGAAGCTCGTGGAGCACCATCCCCTGGCTGCTGTGAGGGACAAGGTGCATTATGTGATGCGCACTGGAGTGCTGTACCGCGGAAAAGGTTTGTCAAGCTTGTTCTGGATGAGGATGGCACTGAGGAAGAGGGTGCACTGAATGGAGAGGAATTTGAAGGGGAGGCAATGGACGAAGATGCTGATGTCGAGTGCTTTGGGATGGAGATTGTGGATGACGATGGGCCTGCTGATGATGTGGATGATGAAGGTGATAGTGATGGTTGACATGGACTGATGATTCTTGCCTTCTTGATTTATGTTTTCCAATTTTGGCTTCAGTCATGAATTACACAGTGACTGGGTTTGATTCAACTTATTAGTGGCTCCAAATGAGATGTTCAGCAAGTTATTGTAGACTACTGTGAGTATCATGCTCTGTTACTACTTTGATGTATGCTGTATTCATCTGCTTAAGAAGTAGCAAGCTAAATTTAATGTTTAATTCTTGGTTGGAGAGTTAGAGCATATGTTTATGTTCTGTATATAGCATAGGGGCCCAATACCTCTCTATATATCATTTTTAATGAAATTTTGAGGTACACACAAAATTGAAAGGGAAATATCTCAGCCTTTTTTTATTAGCTAAACTGCAGTCTCCTCGTATAATAATGTAAATTTCATTCCCATTTGCCATGCTACTATCTAGAGATTGCATTTGTTTCATAAGTTTATGCTTTATGGGATTTTTCTCATGTTCTATATGTTAAAACCTTAGATGACTCTGTGTTGCCATCTAGTGCTTGAGTTACCTTCACCTTTAATCATTTATTGAGGTGTTCAGAGCCAGAAATAGCTGAAGCCAATTTGCTATAAGGAAGTGTAATTCTCATCTCTATCATCAAAAGAATCTCTATCACTTTACCCCTGGCTTATCTGTTGGAGCTTTTGGGAGAAGCTTAACCTTCATTGCAAAGACACTGTGTATCTAGGTAAATAGAAGTTTTCATGTTCTTTTTTTCTAGCTTCACCCCTGTTTATTTAAACATACCACCACAGCTTGTTCACTTCAGTTTTTAAATCACATTATAGTGTTGTTGGCACAAGGAACATTGCCCAAAAATCAAGTCAAGCACACATTTTGATGTTAGATGTTCTCTCCAATGTGACAAATTGGTTGGTGTAAAGTTATGCTATGTCCTTTTTGACATATTGATTCAATTGGACCTAACCAACCTAACCTAATCCAGTTGGATGTAAATTAAGTCTTGCATGTATTTTACCAATCTGTAGCAATAAGTTGGGGTGAGATAGATTGGAGATAAACTGCTCTTTTAACTTATATAATGTACCCCTTCTGTAATTTCACTCCTTCCATTTAATATATAGGGCCGGTAATGCTGGGTCGTTTGGAAAAAAAAAAGATATTTGGATCATTTCAGGTAATTGAAAACCTCTATATAGGCTCTGAGCCTGTCACCAATGATCATGGGTGTGGCAATTCGCAAAATTGCTGACCATTGGTCCTCACATCATTCCAGCTAACTATCATGTTGTTCAGGAAACCTTGCAATCCTCATAGCAAATTTTTGGAAGACAGTGGAATCAATTCTGTGATGTGCACATATTGAATTTCGTGTTCTCCGATTTCATTTGTGCCCTTTCTGATTTTAAATTGTGTCAGTCAAGTTCCTTTAGTAACATTAAGGACGAAATACCATCAGTTTTACTGACATTCGACCTAATGTTGGATGTCACTATATCAGCCCTGTCTCTCGCTGTTCAGACTTCCAAGTCACTTGCATGCGCAGCTAGTACCTTGAGGCTTGAAGGATAAACAACCATGTGAATATGCTCTTGTGCCTTAAATCACTGCAGTTGATTTTGTTTTGCAAGCCTGTAATAGGCTTAACCTTACAAACCGCAATGTGTGATAAACCAGGGAAAAACAGCTTATCAGCACCTTTGCTTCATTAAACCAAAATCTGTTGGTACTCTGTTTTAATGCATGTGTATACTTGTATATGCCTTTCTTGAGTTCATAATTTTTTTTTAAAAAAAAAAAAAAAACAGCACAGGCAGGGGCGAGGGAGGGACAAAACCTCCCTATGCTAGGTTTACCCCACTTACATGATTATCATTGTTGAACCAAAGTGTAGCTGTCCATATTTATGGAATTATTTACCTTAGCAATCCATACACATGCATTTGAACCGCTGTGCATACATGGTGATTGGTGAAGTTCACCTGATTATAGCTGGTGCACCAGGATTTTAAACAGGAGCTACTTTTCACAAAGATCCTTCTCTATGAATTTTCATTGTTTGTGCTACTGCTCGTCTCCTAAAATGGCAGGTTATGTGGTTTGCATACAGTTCTGTTCTTTCTTTTGCTCATATTTACTTAAATGCAGACCAACTATGGTAGAAGTAACAGCACACACCGTCTGTGAGGTATTTGTTTTGCATTTAGCTAGTGATATTAAATTCATGATATTGCCACCAACATTCCAAGAAGAAAGCAATGTCTAGTGGCCTCTCCCTTTATTTCATTTTCTTTTCAGAGTTATTGGTCCCTGAGATCCTTGTGTAATGTGTTCTGGATTTGTTTTGCTGCTTGCATTACTTAATTACCGACTCTTGTTATTGTATTCTTCAACACATCAAACACCATGTTTTTTTTTGTGCTCCTTATAACACTGAAATCCCACTTCACGAAAAGTAGGCATTTTCTGCAGAAAACTCTAGCCAACCTAGTATATCAGATAAACAAGTCATCCACTAACAAAGGAAACCAAAATTGCCTTGTGTGTGTGTGTGTGAAGCTGCACGGCAGATCTAGAGGCTTGCAACTCCTGCCTGCCGGGCAAGAGCACTAGAGCAGCCATGATGAACTGTGAAGCATATAAGGCACATTCAGGCTAAAGTTTCTCTTGACATGTCATGGTAGCGGCGAAGGCCGCAGGGGAAACCCTATAGTCTCACGTTCCCACATCCTTTTTATCAGGCTAAAGTAGCTGGGCATCATAGGAGAGATGAGATGTGATGCATGCCCTATAAGACCAGAAATGGACCCTGGCCTTTCCTGGATTCCAATGCCCAGATGGATTGGAGGGCCAGGGAAGAGGGAACAACCAGAAAAGGAGGAACCAATTTGTTCTCGGGTAGACCGTAGACATACTCTATGCCAATTTGCCACAAACTTTGTCAAAAGAATTAGCCCTGAGGGGGCACTGGTTGTTGCTTGAGTAGGGGTAATCCCAATGCCTCATACTAGCCTAACCAGTGGGGACAAGTGATATTAGACTGCAAAGCTAATCATTACATCATGCCTCCTCCCTGATGATGATCCTTGCCTTTTGCACCCAGCCTTTTTTCTACTGTTTCACAGGCTCACAGCATGCATCATATTGCCTACGGCAAATGACATATTGGGAAAACCTAGAAGGAAATTGTGCTGAAATGAAATATTCAGCAGTATATATCCTGAAACTCTGAGCTTTTGTACCTAAACTAGTGAAGTGACTAATAAAGCTAAACCATAGTTCAGAATATGTTTGTATGATCAGTTTTGGATCCCGAATGATTGTTCCTCTTCGTTTATCCATATACATAAAAAAAAAATTGTTGGGGGCTGCCCTCCTAACCAGCCCCCACCCAAGATCTACCATTACCCTGTATATGATACTGTTTAGCAAAAAAAAAATTGAACCATAGTTTATATTTCCAAAGCTGTACCTGAATGTACCAATTTTAAGACCTGCTGGCATGAACTTCGAAGGATACAGCAACCTTCACTTCGATGCATTGTGGCCAAAAAAAAAAAAAAAAAAACTCTGCTTTCCTGCATAGTGACATGAAAACCAGGACCAGGAGCTATCATTCACGCCATACGTCTGATCAGTCCTGGATCTCATTGTGCAGGGGGAGTGCATGGAAACTGCCACTGGAAATCTGATTGCAGAATTGGGCAGTGTGGAAGCATGACTGCATGAGAATCCTATACGAGTATGATACCAGCTAATTGCATGCACACAGGGTTGGTTGTTACCCAGGATTCCAGGTCAGTGATTTGTTTCTGGTCGTCTTGGATGTTTCTCCCTTGTTTTTCCTCCCTTTTTTTGACTTGTCTCCGTCGGCAGTACGTCAGATCTAGTTCGAACCAGGTCACTGGTCACCTCAGTTTAGACCTCTAAATGCAGTCCAAATTATACTGTGAGTGGTTGCAGACTCGGCATCTCAGGTCGTTGTGTATGAGCTAGTGGGTTTATTTCTTTCCATCACCTGTCTGGTTTATTTGGTTTATCACAGGGGTCTGGAAGTACTTTTCGTTGGTCCAATGACAAAACTTAGATTTGTACGAATCCGAGCCTGTTGTTTTCTCTGCAAACTTGGTTACAGCTTTTTTTTGGTAGATTAAGGTCGAATGTAATCGCTTTAGACATACATATCAATTGAACAAAAATACAAGTCATCCTTTACAGCGTGTTGAAAGCGCCCGTTCCTGTTATTATCCTGGAAAACAGGAAGCTGTCTGCAGCCAGGCTGCCAGAGAGTGAACATATACAGTATAATCTTAGAAGTAGCAAGTGGATTCAGTTGGCGAGTTATCATGCCACTTTTCATGTGCTTTAACTGATAATCGTTTCATAATCTTGGATAAATAAACTTTCGACTTTCGTGGTTGTTAATTCTATCACAAATTGTTCCACTCCATCCACTGTCTGTCTGTCCATCATCTCGGTCATTACCTGATTCTCTCGAAAATATTTTTGTGAAGGGGGGCAAGTGATACAGCGACACAGGGGTGAAGGTGATGGATCAGAAGGAAGACTGCTGGGGAAGCCTAATTGTTGCGGTCAACAGACAAAACCAGTCTCAAAAGCAGCACGGGTACGGTGCCATATCATCATCATCATATGGTCCTGCAGGGAGGGGCACGGGAGAAGAAAAGGATGGCAAAAGGAGTAGGACAGGACGGCCTACGCTGGGTGAGTTGACGACTTGTCTTGTTGTCCTTCCTCCTCGCAGCGCAACCACCGCACTCTGCGCATCACGGGTGATCACGCACCTTATCGTATCCAAAGCCACCTATGTGCCGTAGATCCTTTGATTATAACCCTGCTAATTGCGATCACTAAAAAGATGCCAAGCATCATGCGCACTTCTCAACCCAAAGAGACGCCACTGGTTTTCGCTTTTCAGGATGTGACATGTGCTATACGTACATCTTTCATTCCATTCTTCTAATATACATACGGTTTTCATTCTGAAGCAGTAGATACATCCACCCTATAATTCTGCAGTAGAAGGAAGGATCGTGAGGGGGAAAAAAGAGAGCATTTGGATCCTACACGTCCACCCTATCTTGGGATTGGATTATCGCTTCATTTTGTTCTGCAGTCTGCTAATAAAGATTCAGGGACGACCTTTTCCTGGCTAAAGTTGCACGATAACCATAACCATGATTAAAGTGCGGACAGGCGATTAGGCGTTAATATAAACGGCATGCATCACTCAATGGGTCTGGTCTGGTCAGGGGCACGCTCGTTTCTTTAGGTGGTGATTGGGACATTGGGTCGCAGCGCGCCAACGCCAACGCCCCCAAGAACAAGAAGTGATGTTGACAGATGGGACCCTTGTAGCCCCAAAGGGTTGCAGCGTGGTCCAAACGTCTGCCAATGGTCCGACCCATTTCAATACAGCAATTAATTCACTTTCGGTGAGAATTGTAGCTTTAATTAAAAACTAAAAAAACACCAGTACCTTATTCCCATTATAAACGTTTTCATGCACAAAAGGAAAAAATAAATTCCTTATTTATTTGGATATTACTTTTAACGGTATTGTTTAATGTTATAACAGTATTTTTTGGGTACCTTTTCTGTCTGAAATTATAGTTTACTACTTTAGATCTATACTAAATAAAACTTGTTTAAATTCAACAATGTTTTTTAAACTAGTATAACATGTTTAAGTTTAAATGAATACATTGTATTTCATAAATAATTTAATGAAACTATTATGATGTTTTAGATGTTGGTGTATTTTTTTTTTTCTACAAACTTGTCAAGTTAAATAAGATTGACTTGGGACAAAAGGCAAAGTGAACTTTATTTTGTAAAGGAGGTATTACTCTATTCCCAAGATGTAAGGTGTTTTAGTCCTAAGTGGACTTCAAGTTTTAAAAAATATAAGAAAAATTAGAAACATTTTTAATAGCAAAAAATATATATTATTATAATGTATTCGATGGTGGATGCAATGGGATTAGTGTGTTCTTGTAGATTTTAAATATCCCATTCTAAATCTAATATTTTGATTTAACTGTGTTGGATTCTTGCCAATAAAAGCATGTTTCATCTACAAGTACAATAATGATACCACAAGAGACACATTTGCTTGTGAGGATGGCAGAGGTGACGTAGTTTGTCCTGCTTAGTGCTCAAACGAATTTAACACCCACCTAATGTGTTTTTTTTTTAAGATGAATGTCGAAGTATACAACAACTTTTCACAAAAAGTATCACTTCGGGAGATCAATAATAGTCATTAGAGGAAAGTCATTTTTCACTGATCGCCAAGGGACGCTGAACGGTTTTGCGCAGTAATAACAAGAACAAATGGATGGGACCACGGTCCACAGGTGACAAAGCTGCGTGATTAGTAAAGTAAACTGCAGATTACCGGCGGGAAACGGCTGTTAGCAAAGCTATAGCAGCAGCCCACGCGCTGCACCTTTACTGCATTCTCTGTCTGTTCATTAATTTCTTAAAGGTAGAAAAAAATGAGGGGAGAAGAAAAAAAAAAAGGGGCAAGGGAGGCAAGCCACGCCCCACCACCGACTCCGAGCAGAGCTCCACAACAGTTATCACGCCTTTCGCTTTTTCTTTTGTCCTCCACTCCACTTCCCCTCCTCACGAGGAGAGAGAGAGAGAGAATGCGTGAGTGAGTTACTCGGGGACTGGTGCGAGCGGAGGGAGCAGTGGTAACGCCAGTGGTAGCGAGTGGAGGAGGATTGGAAGCCAAGAACACAGAGAACGCCCCGGGATCTCCACTTCCCCCATTCGAGGTGACCATCTCTTTCGTTTCTGTCAAGTTTCTCGAGTTGGAGGGTGGTTGTTCTTGTTTTCTTGAGGATGCGTTGGTTTCCGCTCGTCTTTGTTGGTTATTTTTTGGAGGTTTGTGTCTGGGAAAGATCTGAATGCGGGTTGGGTTGGGTGCATTTCCGGGTAGCGGACGGGGGATTTCAGGCGTGCTTCTTGGGATTTTGCGGCGGTGAGGGAGAGGGAGTCGTGGGATTTAAGTAACGCAGGCATAATTTTGGTGGGTTGTTGTTTTCGCAAAGAGAGTAATGTCTAATCCGATGGATTCAAGTACTGAACGGCACTTTTGTGTTTGCACAGTGTGGGGAGTTCATCCCACTCTCGGTCGGGAGTTGCTTGGCTTGGTGGCGCCCAGAAGAATTAGCGTGGAAGCAGGTTCGATTCTGGGAACTCTTTGGATTGAAGGCAAATTTTGGTTTCCTTCGTCTCCTTGCTCCTCGTCCTTTTTTAGACAACAATGAAATCCTTGTGGTTCTTGTAGGGTGGAGTGCTGTCTGCGCAGAAATCTGCCTACCGGGTGCCAGGAAACGGGCGGTTGGAGAGAATTGCTTGGGGATTTGTCAAGAAACGACCTAGTAGGTGGGGTTGTGCACTTGTTATGCTTACCGAATGGAGGCTGTAGACAAGATTGCTGAGCCCAAAGACCCTTTCCTGCTCGCTGCTCAGAAGGTTCAGAGCTTGGAGCCACCGATACCGATAAAGGCGTCATGGAAAGGGAAGGACTCCCAGCAGCAAGAAGAGAAGGATTTGCCAGCTGATGGCGAAGAGAGCTTTTCGGAGCCTGGATTCCTCTGATGAAGGCGGCCGGAGCTCCTTCTCTGGTGCCAGTCACCCTCCAGAGCCTATTGATATGGATATCATGAAGACGGTCTATGTCGCAATCGACGAGGAGAAGTCCGAGCCACCGGTTTGTTTAGTGCGAGGAGTCTCAGTGAAGGGGCCTTTCATGGATGACCTCTCGATCCGTGTTACAGGCACAAAGGCAAATCTGGCGGTAGGTCCTGGTGGTGCTGAAGGCATGGCTGAAGAGAGGAAGGTATCTGCTTCTGCAGTGGCATCAGTCGCCACAGCACGCTCGTCTCAGGCTACCTCTCTGCCTCAGGACTCAGAGGAGAAGGAGTGTGTTTGGGACGCTTCGCTCCCTCCCAGTGGCAATGTTAGCCCTCACAGCAGCATTGACAGCATGGGTGTGGTCACTGCCATGAGCACCCTCCACAGCTGCGCAAGCACATATAAAAGCGAAGCCATAGCTGGTGAAGCAATGCTCAGTGTGGAGAGGAACTGTGAGAGTGTAAAGGGTGTTCGAGGTGACTTACTAGAAAGTGCAAAAACTAGCATGAGTCGAGCAAGTGATAGCAGTGGCGTTAGTGATGACAGCAGCTGGAGCCACATCACTGGAGGTGCCAGCAAGCCTCACAAGGGAATGATCCTAGATGGAAGGCAATTCATGCTGTACTAACTCGTGATAGCGTGCTTGGAATGAGTCATTTTAGACTACTAAAGCGTCTTGGTTGTGGTGACATTGGCAGTGTTTACCTCTCAGAATTAAGTGGAACTCGGTGCTACTTTGCAATGAAGGTAATGGACAAGGCATCCTTGGCAAGTAGGAAGAAGTTAAATAGAGCTCAAACTGAAAGGGAGATTCTACAGCTTCTCGACCACCCATTCCTCCCAACGTTGTATACACATTTTGAAACCGATAGGTTCTCTTGTTTGGTGATGGAATTCTGTCCGGGTGGTGATCTGCATACTTTGCGACAGAGACAACCAGGAAAGCATTTCTCTGAATACGCTGCAAGGTAATCTATATTGAACACTACTATTCTTCAAAGAAATGTAATTTGTTTGGAGTAGAGTAGATGATTTCTCAAAAAAGAATACATTTGGGGATCTTGTTAATTTAATTTACTACTAGTTTAATTGACAAGGTGATCTAATGTCACTATCAGAGTTTATTGGGCTTTTTATGGAGAATCTAAGCATCCTAGTTTTATTGGCCTTTTTGTGAAGAATCTAACTTTGTTCAAATATGCTCTCTACAAATTCCTGAATAGAGTCTAATAGCTTTTATGAGTGATGTGTAGGAACAAAGTGCACTTGGTTAGGTTAGGTATCCTAAAATGTTTCCTGCATTAGTGGAGTAAAATTTATACAGCAGGGCCCAGTTGATGAGTAGCATCAAGCAAGAGAGATATTAGGCCATGTTAGATTCTAGTAGCCGTGTTTCATAATTCAACAGTAGTTAGGCATACTGAGTAGCGAATACCTCTTATAGTAATTGCAAGCAGTAACATGGAGTGCCCTGATTCTTTGCAGGTTTTATGCCGCAGAAGTACTTTTAGCTCTGGAGTATCTACACATGTTGGGAGTTGTCTACAGAGATCTGAAACCAGAAAATGTTCTTGTGCGTGATGATGGGCACATAATGCTTTCAGATTTCGACCTCTCGCTGAGATGTGCGGTCTCGCCTACACTCATCAGAGCATCAGCTTTCGATTCTGATCCCAGAAGAGCAGGTGGTTCTTTCTGTGTACAGCCTGCTTGCATGGAACCTACTTCAGCTTGTATTCAGCCTGCGTGCTTCCTCCCCAAATTCTTCGGTCAGAAGAGCAAGAAGAAGATTAGAAAGACAAGGTCTGAGCTGGGACAGAATGCCGGCACCCTGCCTGAGCTTGTTGCCGAGCCAACATCAGCTCGATCGATGTCATTCGTCGGGACTCATGAATACTTGGCCCCTGAGATCATCAAAGGCGAAGGGCATGGAAGCGCCGTCGACTGGTGGACCTTCGGCATCTTCCTGCATGAGCTTCTGTACGGCAAAACCCCATTCAAGGGGTCAGGGAACCGCGCCACTCTGTTCAACGTGGTCGGTCAGCAACTGAAATTCCCAGAGTCGCCGTCCACGAGCTACTCAAGCAGAGATCTCATCAGGGGCTCCTGGTCAAGGAACCGCAGGGCCGCCTCGGTGTGAAGCGGGAGCGACGGAGATAAAGCAGCATCCCTTCTTCGAGGGCGTGAACTGGGCTCTCATCCGGTGCAGCACTCCTCCCGAGGTCCCGAGGCCTGTCGAGGCCGAGCTGCCTGTGAAGTACGGGGTGGCGGAGGCGATCGGGAGCAACAGCAAGAGGATAGTTGGAGCAGACGTCAAGTCCGGCGGGAAATACCTCGACTTTGAGTTCTTTTAGTAGAGTATATATAGTGCCCACTAGTGGCAGCCTATTGTTTGCATACTGTCCGTGTGTGGTCAGTTTGGTGTCGTGTGATTCGATGTGGTGCTGCTTTGTGTCTCACCGTCGATGCAAAATTCTCAGATCTGAATCGACCAAAATTTAGATAGATGTGTGCGTGTGTTGCCACTTGCCTGCTTTGGCACATTTGGAGCTTTTGTAGGGAATGAACTAGGTGTGGTGTAGGGTATGCATTGCAGCAAACCTGAAAGCAGGGAGTGGCAAAAAATTTCTCATGATCAAACAGGTGAGGCACTTTCCTAGTTGTTGCAGTGCACCCGTTGCCTTGGACCGACCCTTGATGAGTCTGACGGGACCGGGTGCCTGTGCGCCCGCTTCGTGTGAGCTCGCCGCCGCGATACGCTTGCTCGTGCCCGTGTTTCAACGTGCAGGACCAGACGACGTTTGGTGCACTGGCAAGGAGCGGTGTGGCGTGAGCGTGACCGGCCGAGCTGTGTTGCCTCGCCCACCGACGGCATTGATGAGCCGATCACGCGAGGAGGGTTTGCCGAGCGGCCCATGTCATTTTGTCATCCAGTATCCACCACGGGTGGAATGCCGTCGTGCGAACTAAAACCGCGGCGGCAGAAACCAACAGAAGAGAAGGCGCAGGGCTATGACTACAGGGTGGATTACCGGCTTGCCGCCAGGGTCGGCCTTTTTAGTTTACGAAAAGGGCATTAAACACAGGTAAATAAAAAACTAATTTCATTTACATGAAAAGTGTGTGATTTAATCTTTTAAAGTCTACTTTAGTACGTGGTGGGTTAATAATTACTAAATACAAACGAACACTGCTACTGTAGTCAAACCTAAAATATTTCACCAATTAAACACAACACCCCCTAGTAAACTGCGCTAAAAACTGAAACCAGGGGCCACGCCGTGGAAGAAGGACGAATCATTAGGTGCTGCATGAGACGTAGGGGTGGTAAAAGAGCCTTTAATTTAGCCTACCAAATTTAAAGGATCGGACCTGACAAATTTCGGTCCATAAAACTATATAATTTTGAACTAATAATAGAAAAAGACCGATTGTGAAAGATTAAAAGGACCGGATCCATTGCCATCCTCAACGAGACGGCAGCAGAGGCCGCCGCGCCGGCTTCTGGTGCGCCGTTAGACCCTCGCCTACTGGGCTGCTGCTAGTTTCCATGTCGATAGGAGGACCAACAGGGACCTATGGGCTAGCCTGCAGCCCACAACATGCTTTATTTACAATTTTTTTACAATCCACCTCGAGTTACAATTATTTGTTATAAAAATATTAAACCAAAACAAGATGAAGCACGAATAAACAAACAACCTCTTGTTATGGCAGATGAGGAGGTTCAAATAGAGCATTGAGTTCAAATATGTGCACACGGTGCAATGCACTTCATAGCGTAAAATACGCAACCATTCGTCCGTATAAATCGGATCGGACGCTATCATTTGAACTTCAAACCGTGCTGAAATTCGCAATATTCATCCCTCTCCCTTTTTTTACGACAGCAAATATTCATTCACGAGTGGTCGAGCACCCAAAATTTCGAGTTTTTTTAAACATATACTATAACCGAAAGCCTGAGTTTACTATTTGCGCACATTTCCGGGGACTAAAGTGCATTTCGAAATTGTAACAAACTAGTACTGTAGAACCGAAGCGTACAGAGAAAGAGAGGGCCAAACACACCAACAAAACGCCCGATTCGCCGCATCTCGGAAAATCGCCGCCGCCATCACCTACCCTACTTCCTCCACCGGACGCCGATAGCTCCGCCTTCCCTTCCACCGGCGCGCCAGTCGCCATGGTGAAGCGGTGGCTTCCCCTCGAGGCCAATCCCGACGTCATGAACCAGGTACACCCATCCCTCCTCCTCTGTTCCGAGTTTTGATACTTCAAGGGCTCGTTCCGACTGGTCCCGCCCTTGGTGTTCCTCGCTCACGGCGCGCTTTGCTGCACGATCGGCGTAGTTCATGTGGGGCTGGGGTCCCCGAGGACGTGGGGTTCTGCGACGTGTACGGCCTCGATGATGAGTTGCTCGCCATGGTGCCCCAGCCGGTGCTCGCAGTCATACTTCTCTATCCTCAGGTGATTCTCGATTCATGGTTTGAACCGCTTTGTGGAATGAGCACATATTTTACCGCGTTTTGTTGAGCAGGACCGGATCAAGGAATCCCAAGCTTCAGCTACCTCGTCGGTGCAGACTAAGGTGAGACTGAAGTCGGGTTACTCGTTAGTATCGTTCCAAAGCAGTCTGTTCCGTTGAATAGATATATATCGTTACTTCTCATTGTTTTTTTTTAAAAATGAATTACTTCTCATTGTTGATGCAGTGATTTTTCAAACTTAAATATTGGAAAAGGTTTGTGTAATTTTGCTAATTTTGTTTGCTGGTGAACATTACTGCATTAGATCTAGCAAACCCCTTAGTCATTTCTCAAAGTCCACATTATGAATATGTCACGTACATTGTTCTTCAAATATATGCTTGTTCAGGTTTGATTTTATAGACATGCTAACTTTGCTCTCTATTTCTTTAAATAAACATGCTAATTTATCTTCCAAGTGATGGTTGATTCCTAACAATCGGTAACTTGAAGTATCAATAGATCTGAAATGTTATTATAGATATAGTGCACTGTGTCACTAATGATGCATTATTAGCACGTAAATGAAAGGTTTCACTTATGTTGATAATTTTGTATCTTTTCAAGATGTAAAGCTCAATTCAGTTTTATATAGCATTAAATTGAATCAAAGCTTGTAAACTGGACTGATGGTAACTGTCAAGAGTATATACATATCCTTCTTTACTCATTAGTCCTAACACTAAATTATGCAGGAGCCCAGCAAGAACGTATATTTCACAAAACAAACTGTGTTGGGAACGCCTGTGGCACAGTTGGTATTATTCATGCCCTGGGGAATGCTACTTCCAGAATCAAGCTAGGTACTTTCTTTATTTTTTCCCCTCCCAGTTCTTTTGAGCTCTTTGATGAAACTAAAAACATATGTTAAAATTACTTACCCTAACCAACCCGCTACTCTATTCTTCAGTGCCTGTGAAAGTGAAAGACATAGCAACTTTCAGCCCATTTTGTCACCAACAATAATGTTTTTTTCGTTATCTAAAAACCAACAAATAATCCGCATGATCCTCTGAGAATTTCATATGGTTCCTTAAAAAAATAGTCTAGACATCTTTCACTTGTGTGATCTTATTAACCTTTTTTGCTTTGCAGCTGAGGGGTCATATTTCGATAGATTTTATAAACGAACTGCTGACATGGATCCTAGCCAGGTTAGTGATCGATGTGTTGTAATTCAAATGCTTTCATATTCATGGCTTCCTTCATATGCTGAACTAACATATTAAGTGGGTGATATTTCAGCGTGCTACATTTCTTGAGGAGGACGAGGAAATGGAGAATGCTCATTCCATTGCTGCTACTGCTGGTGACACAGAGGTTATTATAACATGTGCCTTGTACATTAATATTTGCTCGAGATTTATGTATGTTTTTTTGATGAAATGTATGCAGGTTATTACTCTTGTAATTTTGTTGTCACTGCCTCAGAATCAAGTGGTTTCCAGTTACCAGTAACTGAGAACTGACTGCTAACACTTGTTTATCATCTAGAAAAGAACAGTTTGCTGACGGTTCCTAGCTAGTTTGAAATCTGTCTGCTAGTAGTATATGCCCCCTTCACACTTGCCATTGCATTTGCCTGCCTGAATATCTGAGATTTGTGTTGAATTTTGTTGATCATGTATCATTGTAAGTGAGAACTGGACATGTCAATTCACAATGTCAGTTGTGACAGTTGTTATAAAGAACCGAATCAAGACAATTAGTTGAAACTATGGTCTGCACTTATCTTTGATTACCATCAGATGCTGATGGATCCTATTTTACTATGCAGGCCAAGGATGGAGTAATCGACCATTACATTTGTTTTCTTTTGCGTCGATGGTATGTAATATAATTGTCAACTAAGACACCATAGTTGGATTTTGCTGCAAATCCTTGACAATTAGTCTATGAGTCATAATTCTTTACATTTTTTATCCAGGAGAACTTTATGAGCTTGATGGGGGCACATCACAGCCAATAGCCCATGGGCCTTCCACTCCTGATACCTTGTTGCAGGTACTCAGCGTTCATTGACTTTAGGATTATGATATGGAAAGACTATGCCTGCAAATTTATACCTCATAAGCATGAGAATTTTTTGATGTGGGGACTGAGCACTTGCTTCCTTGGTGGGAGGGTGCCACCCTCCCACCTTGTAAACGCCAGACAACTGACAGTTAGTTTGAACACTTTAGCTCCTTGCATTAGCTTAAAGGGGATTTTGGGCGTGACACTAAGAGTTCCTTGTTTTTAGTTTAAGCAAATGTGGATGATGCTTATGGTTTTGTATATCTTTGTGTGCAGGATGCTGCAAAAGTTATAAAAGCAAGAGTTGCCTTGTATCCCCAGTCAAACAACTTCAATGCCATGGCTCTTTCAGGCAAAGTGATATAGCACTTTCAGTCATGGCTCTTTCAGTCATAGCACTTGAGAAAAGATCCCCATTTGCGAGTTCAACATTGCATTGCATTGCATTATGTAGTATTGTTCTCTTGCATTAGTTTCAGTATTTGAACATGTTAGAACAAAATAAAAAATGGGGACATGAAGTTGCCGTTTTATTCTCGCTTTTTTGTTTCTGGAGAAGGAGAGGAGCTAATTCAACCTACTGCTAAGGTATACTCCCTCCGGGAGGGTATTAGAAGTCGTTTTTTGGACAAGGTTTGGGCCAAACATTGGGAATATAAATCATCAATAACTTTTAAATTGTTGAGTTTGTAAATGTAAAAATTATATGAGTAAATTTGTCTTTAAAAAATACTTTGATAAAAGTATACATATATCACATCTCCATAAATATTTTTATAATAATAAAGAGGCCAAAGTTGTGTTTTGAAAGGCCGCGTCATTTGTCAGAACAACTTCTAATACCATCGCAGAGGAAAGTACATGCATATCGAATGGACCATGGTTCGTTCTGTGGACCGCCCTTGTGCGGACTGCAACTGCCTAGAATGGCCGTGTCTGGCTAATTCGGCACTCGCACTCCGCAGTTAAGGCAGATGTGGCCAGCACTGCAACCGAAACACAACAGCATGCTAGATAAGCATAGCGTCGAAGGTTTACATATAAATTTGTTTGGTTTGGGTCAGGAAGCTGTTCGGAATCATGTGAACCTAACCGAGATGTGTTCGTTTGAGATGCATCCAAATTCCCAATCAGGCAGTCGTCGTCCAGAGCCTGCGCTACTGGTTGTCTTGTTCACCGCTCACGCCTCACCGGCACGGTATGACGCGTCGTCGCTCCCGCCCGAGATAACATTTCAATTCCCGGGAAGTTAGCTTTCCTCTCGGCACGACTTGTCTGGCGTTTGGGTTGGAGTACGAACGCTCCCAGCCTCCCACGGTATTCATCTATGGCCAAAAGAGCACTTGTCAGGTGCGCCCACGACTTCTAGAGCTTTTCAGACCGATCGGTGCTGGTCTGGACAACCGTAGCATCTCGCCTCAACACTGCATTTTATTCCTCAGCATCATAAACATGCCCAACTAGACATCCAGCATGCAGTACATCCACCACTCCAATCCAGACAGACGCATACAGTCACATGGAACTGATGAACATACAAAGCACAATACGTAGGCTAAGCCACCCGGTTGCATCCATATAGCCAAGATCCATGTGAGCTTGGTACACGTCGATAACAAAAATCACCTGCAATGACTACGATTAAGGTAGTTCAAGTCCCCAAGCAATGAGTATACGTCAGTTTACTGCAAAAAAATTTTGAATCGAGTTTACTGCAAATTTTGTTGCGCTAGTCAGAATACTTCAGTGGTTAAAGCTCTAGGTCACACAAAAAGGAGCCCCATTTTTTACAGAGTAAACTCACCTAGCGTTGAAACATGACAATTAACA
The DNA here is from genome assembly GCA_015847255.1 of Hyparrhenia diplandra. Taxonomy (NCBI): domain Eukaryota; kingdom Viridiplantae; phylum Streptophyta; class Magnoliopsida; order Poales; family Poaceae; genus Hyparrhenia; species Hyparrhenia diplandra. The sequence continues at coordinate 124,561 of JADLZK010013299.1, forward strand.
AGCTACAGTTTGAACTTTCCAGGGTCTCACAACCAGCAAACTGTCAGTGTCCAAAATAGTTCATGGTACTAGATAAGCTATTGCCGTCACGTGTGAGCAAAAGGACATCATATATCAGCCCCCAGGTGTGCTTTTGGTCTAGCCAAAACGGCATCGTATATCGCTACTTTGGAGGAAAAATGTCCTTGTCGATACTTTCCTCCAGTTCCAGGTCATAAATTCAGATTTTAATGATGATAGGGAACTGGAGCTAGGTTCAGCTGCGACCTCAATCTATGAAATTAGCTGCAAAAGAAAATCATGTTTAGTAAAGGATCTCATTATTGTTTGTGTTGTATTCAGCAACAGGATAAAACAATCCAAACTGTTTCAAAAACATTTTTTTTTGCGCTAGGTTGTTCAGTCAACAATACCTATGTATAAGTTAAAAAAAGCAAAATCTATATATCCACCAAAGGTTTGTTTAAAGATATAATAATATGCCTCTGTATGCTCTGATCATCAATGAATCATCAAGGAGGACGAGAAAATAAATTCTGTTCTTAGAACCTTCGCAAGTTCTATCCCAAGGCAATCCTTGAAATTAAGATAATAAGTGATTTTGACTTCACTTTTTTTATTTATTCCAGAAAATTCCTAAAGCAGCTAGTAGTCATGTGAGTGCTAATTGAATTTTATTTTGTATCAACTCTCTGTCTCCTAAAACATCCAAGAAAGGCAATAGACCTTGTATCATTATCCAAATATGTACTCGCATTATGGTTATCATCTACCATTGTAACATTAAGAGCGAAGGTATCCATGTAGAAGTGATATATTGACTTAGCAGCCTTAGTGTATAACAACATCAAAGTGATATGTAGACATTGATGAAGATCTTAACAATGTACCTGTGCAGGCACTAAGTGCAGTTTAAAATGTTTGTTGGTGATGAATGCTCATTTTCTTAGGCAATGTCATACAGGCAACGTTCTCAACAGCTGAATAGCACTACTCCATTGTGGGCCTTCTGTAAGAACAATCCGCTTCAACTGGGGCACTGCTCCAGCAGCAATTATTGCTGGGTGATTCTCTGGATCCATGCTCAGATTATACAAGATAGCTAAGACAGCTTCCAGTGCATCTCCATCCCCCTCTTCAAGCATTTTCACCAGTGGAAATATGCCTCCAGCATCAGCCACTGCCCTTGTATATTCCAGCACACCACCAGATATTATCTTGTTGAGCTCTATTACAGCACTTCTCTTATTTTCAAACGAAAGTGAGGTCATCATTTGCTCAATTAGCCTTGGAATAGTCTGATAGATAGTTATCTCCATATCTATACTACTGACATCATGATCTCCTGATAAGCCAGCTCTGGATTCTAGCTTAATGAGGCATGCTGCAAGACAATCCTTTGACTGAAGGGGGAAACTTGACTTGAGCATTCTTCTTAGCAGAGAAGTGATCTTTTCGCTGTTTATGCCACGGATGAAAAGATCGAAGTTCAATAACTTTGTGAGTAACCTCACAGCTGCGGACACAGCCTCACTGAGTTCTTGGATGACTATACTAGGAGTTTCATCAAAGTTTTCAGAGTCACTTCTGCTCCCTATTAGATAGAAGAAAAAAAAAACAAAAAGAAGTTTCTGAGATGGAGTTTTTATCAATATAGCAGCATTTCAAGGATTCTGGGATGGAAAAATAGCAGAAAATGACAGCAATTTGTGGTATCTCAGATCTCAGACTACTACTAAATCATAACATTTTGTTGAAGAAAATTCCACAGAAACTGATTCATTAGCACCACTCTAGGCCAACACTATATATGCCACACATATTTGCATCATAGTTGCTAATGTCATGTTATATTGTTACCTGTTATACAACATTAATGAACAGCACAAAGGCATCATCATTCCAGAACAATTTATGCAGGGATGTAAGTGATATAGGTAATAGGTCTGACTGATTGATAGAAATGACTGAAAGATCTTACTAAATTATGGCAGTGAAACATAGAACTATGGAACAGAAAGTATATTTCCATTAGGGAAGCCATGATATAGATACCTAACTTGACTAATGTTAAAAGTGATGTGCATGGATAAAAAAGAACCTAATGTAATATGGTTGATATGAAAACAATGTTTATGTTCATTACTTCAATTCTTTGGTACAAACCAATAGACCTCAAAAAATCTTGATGTTTTCTGGTCAATCAATTACTTTTTTTGGGTGATTAATACACTAATATATAAGAGGCTATTTTTACACTTCAAATAAATGCATTAATCTAATACTCTAACATACTCAACATCTTAACAATATGTATAGTAATCCATGTCAGGTCAGGGCAGTACCATAAAAGCTTTTAGTGCATAAAAACTCTTATCAAACATTACTACCATAACAATTTCATGATATATATAAATAATACAGGGAAAAGAAGTAATGTAGCAATTTGCAAATCTAAGTATCTAACGCAATATTGAACAAAAGTTTTACCATGAATAACCCCTATTTGAAGAATAGCTTCGATTACTGAACCAGTGCAAGCAGCAGTCATTGCAGTGGCATGTTGCTCGAAGCTGCTACATGATCTAGTAGACTACAGACTTTTTTGCTTGCAACCTTGGCGATGCTTCCTTCAGAACTTTCGTTAAGCATGAGATAGCATCAAAATCGAAGATCAGCTCACTACAAACAGTGAAAAGAATCACATCACTACAATATTCCAACAGACACTACACCGCATGAATGATAAAGTGTCAGGCTTGTGTGCCCAAAAGAGAAGCAAAGAAGCCAAAGATGATAATGAATAACCCAGGGACCACATAAGTTGTGTCTAAGGATCTGTGTGTCCCAAAGAGGGGCGTTGCTGAAACTGTAGTATGTAGAACTATAGTCTAGTAGATATGTTCGCCAACAAGCAACAATCAAACTGTCATTGATAAGTGTTGGAGTATGAGTATTAGGCCCATGAGGCTAGGCCCATGAGGCCCATGTATGCAACTATATGACTACCCTTCTAGGGTTAGCCCTAAGTGTGGAAATCGAAATTCTAACATGGTATCGAGCTGGTTCTTTCCCCACCCTTCCCTCTTCCTCTCTCTGTAGCCGCCGCCAGGGAGCAAACCGCGAGCGCGCCGCCGCCGGTGCCTCCATGGCCGGCCAGCCCCTCCCCCCCTCCTCCCGGTACTTCTTGAGTTTCCCCACTTACCTCCCGGCCAGGCGTGGGCCCGGGCCGCCGCTGCAGCACTCAGGCGGCTGCTCCCTCTGCGCCCGCCGGTCGCCTCCACGCCGGTGCGCCGCCCACGACCCGTCGGCCTCGCTGCTTGGCGCGGGCGGGCCGCGCGCCTCCTCCGTCGCGTCGGGCGCCCGCCCCTCCTCTCGCTGCGGGCGTCGCGATGGCCGCGCTCGGGATCTCGCCCGACTCCTCGGGCCGGGCGCGCTCGCTCGCCGAGCCGGGCGCTGGGTCCGCGAGACGCTGAAGCCGGCGCTGGGACGCGCACGCCAGTCCGGGAAGTCGGCGCTGGGACGCGCAGGGACGGGACGAAGACGCGCACCCCTCGTTTCCCATCGGCATCCGGCCAACCCACCTCCACCGCAGCCCCGAACCCGGTGACTTCCCGGCCCGCCGCCGCTGGCTGGCCCTCCTCCCGCCTATGGTGCTCCCCCGGCCATATGGGATGCCCATGTGGACTCCAACCTTGGTGACCACCGAGGCCGGTGGGAGCGGGTGCCGGCGCCAACCCGTTCCCCAAGCACCGCCTCCTCTCGCCGCCCACCGTGTGCTCGCCGGCGCCCGCTCTCCTTAACGCCAGGCCGCTGCCCGCTGAGTACGGCGGGCCAGGCTTGTTCTGCGGCGGCCGCCATCGCCCGACCGCGCAGCGCGGTCGGTGATGCCCCCGGCGCCAGATCGCCGGCGTGGAGCACCTTTCGCCACCCTCGCCGCTCCCGACGGCGGTGCTACCTCCCTCTGTCCGAGCGCCACAGGGGGCGGCCCACCGTCGTCCGCCGGTGGTCGCGGTGGTGCCGGCAGATCCGGCCGACCGGTGGCTCGGCCTCCACTACCGGCCGGCGGGGTCCGTAACATCCGCCTCTGGTTCCGGCCGTCCCTCGAGCCGGAAGTCGCCGATCCTACGCGCCGGCGCAACCGGGTCCTCCTCACCCTCGCCGCTACGCCCTCGGCGACCACGCCCTGCGGCGACGCCGCCGGCGTGCCACCTACCGCCTCGTGGGCTGCGCCTCGACAAAGATCGCCCTCTCCGGATCGTGGGGACGATCTCGTCGACCTCCACGGCCTCCTCCGCAACACTCCGCACGCACGCCGAGCGGCCGGCCGGGCGCTTGAGGGCGGCGGGGGAACGCCGAGACGCGTGCTATCGCGGCTCGGCGCGAAGCTTCCGACTTTCGCCCGAGGGTGACCTCTCTGGGGCCGAAGTTCGCCGCCGCAAGAAGATGAAGGCCATGGCGGACTCTCTTGGCGACCTTGGGCGGCCCGTGGAGGACCGTATCCGTGGTGCTCAACGCCCTCCCGACCTCGGCGACCGCTACGCTCACCACGAGGAGCATCCTCACCGAGTCGCCCCTTCCCCACCTTCTTCGCAGTCCGTGGCGACCTTGTCATGGAGGAGCTCCAGCAGGGAGTTCGCTTGTGTGGCGGTCTCGCGCCGGCACCCTCGTCCACTACGACCGCACTCGCCGCGACTCCACCTCCCGCGCCCGTCCACTCCGTCGTCTCCTGGCACCCCCTCTCCGGCCGAGCGGTGGTGGGGGGCCGGGGTGGTGGTGGTGGCCGCCGTCGCCGTGGCGGCAAAGGCGGTGGTCGTGGTGGCGGCGGTGGCGGTGGCCACCCTCCGCGCCCGCGCCTCCTCGGGGGTGCCCCCGCCCACTCTCCAACACCCGTGGTCGGGGGCGCATATCGATGTGGCCCTACCAGCGCCGGCTCCGTGGCACGCCTCGTCCACCGGCGGCCATGTTATTTCGGTGCTCCTCAGGGGTACCCTACACTACTCCGTGGGCGGACCCCTCCGGCGCATACCGGCGTCCACCTGGGCTCTGCCGGCACCTCGCCCGGGCCGGTTGTTTGGGACCCGGCGGCCTTGGGTGCCTACCACAAAGACGGCGGCGTCCACGACCCCTCTGGCGGGCCAGGTGGGTCGCCGACTCGGGGCCACGTGCCACACCACTCCCGACCTGGCGGTATACTCTCGTTGATTCGCCCTCCTTCTTCCTCCCTTCCTTCGTCCATCATGGTCGCAAATGGGTCGTGTCTTCCCTGTCACTTCCGTGCCGCGGGGGCTCACGGGTCTTTTCGATCTTCCGATGTTCTTGTTGCTCCTTCCATGGTTCACAACCTCCTTTCTATTCGATCGCTTTTCGGTGACAATTCTTGTTCCCGTTGAGTTTGACTCCTCCGGCCTTCTTCGGAAGGATTTGGCTTCCGGCGTCCTCCCTCCGGTGTGACAAAGACGGGGCCCCTTTACACTCTTCGGTTTTCGGCGTCTTCTTCCTCTTCGTCGCCGGCCTTTTTTGTCGCTTTTTCGCCGCCACTACCTCGTCTACTATTTTGACACCGTCGTCTCGGCCATCTGGACGTGGCGCTTTGATGCGCCTTTTAGCCGTAGCTCGGACATTCGATGTACTCGAGCTCACGATGAGCATTTGTGTCATGCGTGCCAACCGGGCCGCCATGTTCGTCTTCCTTTTTCTTCTTCCACTTCACATGCGGCTCATGTTTTTGATCTTATACATTGCGACCTCTCCGGACATCTCCCGTCATCAAGAACTCGGCTATAAATACTATTTGGTGGTGGTTGATGATTTTTCGCATTATTCGTGGACTTTCCCTTTGCGTGCCAAGTCGGGAGGCTTTTCCCTCTCTTCACCACTTTTTCGCATGGGTGTTGACTCAATTCGGGCCGCACCATCAAGGCCGCCCGGTGTGACAATGGCCGTGAGTTCGATAACAGCCCCTCTCGTGCCTTCTTCCTGAGCACGGGGTAGTGCTCCGCATGTCTTGCCCGTATACCTCCTCCCGGAAGCGGCAAGGCGGAGCGCATGATCCGTACCCACGAACGGCGCCCTGCGCACCCTTCTTCTCCAGGCGTCCCTTCCTCGCCGCTTTCGGGCGAGAGTCTTCACACCACCACCTACCTTCTCAACCGCCTTCCTTCCGCCGCCGCCCGGCTCCCACGCCACACCATGCCCTTTTCGGCACCCCTCCGCACGAGCACCTCCGTGTCTTTGGGTGTGCGTGCTACCCCAACACCGCCGCCACCGGCCTCCCCACAAAGCGGCTCCCATTTCGACCACGTGTGTCTTCCTCGGGTACTCTCCGGACCACAAGGGTTACCGGTGCTATGACCTCACCTCTCGTCGGGTCCTCATCTCTCGCCATGTGGTGTTTGATGAGTCGATCTTCCCCTTCTCCACCACCACCACCACCGGCTTCCCTCCCGACCTCGACCTCTTTGAGATGTGTCCCGGCGACCCGGTGGCCCGACCACCTTTTATTTCCTTTCTGAGGTCCACTTCCACAAGTGTCCGCTCGCCGCCCGGCCGCACCGACTCCGCACCTTGTGCGTCCGATGGTCTACCCCTCGGGCGGCCCCCGCCAGCGGGCCTAGGGACACCGTGTACGCGCTCCGGGACCGCGGCGCCCAGCAGTGCACGTTGCACCGGGGCGTTTATTTGGCCGTAGCAAGACCTACCGGCGCCGGGTTCAGCGGTCCGCCACCGCCCCGCAGGGGGGTGGCCTCTCCTTCGTCTGCGGCTCCACGGTCACCGGTGGTGTCTTCTTCACCGACGACACCGACACCACCGGTGGCCTCACCACCACGGCTACACCTACTCCACCACCGCGTCCCATTTTGCCGCGTCGCGGCCGGTCGCCGGTGTACCACCCGCCGTTGCTTCACCGCGACCAGCGTCATGTTCACCCGATGGTGACGCGCACGCGGCGGTACTCTGCGGCCCGGGCTCTTGCGGCGATGCCCGGCGACTCGCCCGGTCTCCCCGGCGCCCTCTTCCGTTCGGCGGCCCCTGTCCGACCCTCACCGGGCGCCATGCAATGGAAGAGGAGTACGCTGGCTCTCCTCGCCAACCGGACTTGGGATCGGTGCCCGCCCGCCGGCTCCAACGCCGTCACCAGGCAAGTGGATCCGGACACACAGCGGCGGGCGGATGGTACCCCGAGCGGTACAAGGCTCGCCGGGTTCTTCGCGGGTTCACTCGGCGCCGGGCGTTGACTATGATGAGACTTTCGGCCCGGTGGTGAAGCCGGCCACCGTCTCGCACGCGGTGCTCTCACCGGCTCTTGCTCGCTCCCGGCGGTACATCACCGGATGTCAAGAATGTCTTCCGCATGGGAGCCTTAACGAGACGTCACCGCGGTCGGCCGGCGGGGTTTGTCGACTCTTCTCGTCGACATGGTCCGCCGGCTCAACAAGTCTCTTTACGGCCTCAAGCAGGCCCCCGGGCATGGCACTCTCGGATTGCGACCTTCTTGGTGTCACCGGGCTTTATGGAGGCCAAGTCGATACGTCCCTATTTATCTACCACCATGGAGCCGAGGCTCGCAGCGCACTGCCGCTCTATGTTGATGACATTGTCCTCACGACCTCCAGTCCTTCACTACTACACCGCATCATCGGCGCTCCGCCAGAGTTTCCTTTGAAGGATCCGGGCATGCTCCACCATTTTTCGGGGTCACTTGTTGAGCCTCGTCCCACCGGACTTCTTCTTCACCACCCGCAATACACTCTTGATATACTCGAGCGAGCAAGGATGACGGGCTGCAAGCCTTGCTCCACTCCGGTTGATACCCGGGGCAAGTTGTCGAGGTCGAGGGCGCCCCGCGTGCGCAGACCCCACCGAGTACCGGAAGTCTCGCCGGTGCACTTGATTACCTCACCTTCACGGGCCGGACATCACCTACGCCCGGTGCCATTTGCCTCTACATGCATGATCCTCGAGCCCCACGGATCGCTCTCAAGCGCCTCCTCCGCTACCTCCGCGGCACCGATTGACTCACGGGTTGCCGCTTCACCGGTCTCCCTCCACCGGCCGGGTGGTGTACACCGACGCCGGGCGGGCGGGTGTCCCGACACTCGGCGCTCCACCTCGGGCCACGCCGTCTTCCTTGGCGGCAACTTGCGTCCTGGTCGATAAGCGTCGCCACCGGTCGTCTCCCGCTCGAGGTCGAGGTGAGTACCGCCGTTGCTAACGGCGTGGCCGAGGCTTCTGGCTCCGGCGGCTCCTCGCCGAGCTCCACGCCCTCTCTCCAGACCATTGGTCCACTGCGACAACGTCGGGGCCGCCGTCTACCTCTCCACCAACCCCGTGCGGCACGGGGAGGACCAAGCATGTGGAGATCGATCTACACTTTGTCCAGTGATCGGCCCATCTCCCGGCGGTTCGGTCCTGCATGTCCCGACCACCTCCCGCCGCCCGACATCTTCACCAAGGGTCTCCCATCCTCGACCTTCACCGAAGTTTCGCTCCGGCCTCAACATCACCCGTGGCTAGTTGCGCCCGTGGGGGCTCTGTGTTGTACTTCTTTTAGGTGTCCGGTCTACAAACTCGCCGCGACGGTAGTTCGAGCTGCGGGGGGTGTTGGAGTATGAGTATTAGGCCCATGAGGCTAGGCCCATGAGGCCCATGTATGCAACTATATGACTACCCTTCTAGGGTTAGCCCTAAGTGTGGAAATCGAGAAATTCTAACAATAAGTGCGTGACGTAAAGCAGCATTAGAAGATAAATTGGTGGCTGTGGTGGCATATTCAAACGCTAGTAAGTTAAATAAAAACAGAGATGAGACATCAATGTGGCTAAGAAAAGAAATTAAGATAGGATTTTTTTGAGAAGAGTAATAAAACTTTGACCACATCACTAATAAGGTACTGGTAAATAAAAGAGCAAACCCATTCACAACTCCTTCAAGAAGGTGGGCATGAAAGATAGCACTGCAACATAACTGCCTACCATGCTCATGGCAGTGGCAAGTGGTAACAAGCCAGGGACTAGGGTGAATGTAGATCCAGAGTATTCGCTGTTGAATGGTTGATGTCATGGTGCCCATGGATGAGAAGTGAAGAGAAAGACTAGAGGTCAATGGTAATGTAGCAAAGCATGTGGATTTGGCATGTTTCTTGTCACCATGGATATGTTAAAAGGAAGTCAACGGGCAGGAGTGCATCAAAAAGCCCATGAAAACACCATCAGAGACCAATCATGTAAGATTTCACGCATTTATATAAACAATATAAAGTGAAAAAAGTCAGACATAACGTGGTAATCTTATACCAATTTGTCATATGTGTGCATAAAGCTAAAACAACACTTTGTTATGAATTAAGGAAGTAAGAACACAATATTTCCCATGAAATTATAGAGTAAGTAAAGAAAGTCATGTGTAGCCACAAGTCTGAAACAAACCTGGCCATCTCTTGGTTTACAGATGTTTGGGGAATTGCACTGTTTCCACTATCCTTATCACCTTCAGTATCCGGCTGACAAATTGAGAGCATTAGAGTGCAGTGTTTCAATATAAACAATATATGATGCACAAAATAAGCCTGACTCACCACAGCAACCATGCAAATCTCCATGTCAAACATTCGAGAAAGTATAGAAATTATCTGCACTTGAACTGTTAAGTCAGAACCATAGCCATGGCAATATTGTTCTTATGTGTTAAAAAAAGGTCATGCTGAAGGCTGATACCTTCTCTAGTAGTTCCACAGGGGTATCTGGATCCTTGACTACATTTACAAGCAATTCTAATCCACCTTCTGTTTTGATATTCCGACAGACTGTGGTACTACAAAGGAGTGTCAATAAAGAATAGTCAATCGAGGAACATATGATAGTAAAAAATGAATCCAGCAACAAACATAAAAAACATACTAATTATGGTCGACTAGCACCCCAATATATATATGTTAGGATATAAAAGCACGTCATGGCTCATCAGGTAGAGAAAACTTCAACACTATCCACATATTAACATTAAATAGTTCATGCACAATCACTTGTTAGTAGAGCCAACATTACAGACAACTAGACTTCAGTATCTGTATAAACAAAGAGCGGAGCAAGTGCATTTGAATCAAGCTGATATGTTGGACTATTCACAAAAATGGACCGAGTAGGCATGGCCCCAAAAGTTCTGAATATGTTCCAAAATACCATTTTATTGAAGTAAAAAGAAAGACTACAGAACCGGCCTCTTACGCAATGTCGTTTAGTCATTGTAACAATGTGCCACACAGGAAATAAACTACCCAACCAAGGAAACAAACTAGGTACAAAAAAAAACAATGTTCTATTAGCCAAACAAATAGATGCACATAGACATAAATTTAGGTCCATTGTGCATGTTTAAAAGGGTGATAATACATCAATACAATGTGGAACCTTTGTTGAAAAGGCAACACCTGGCTCGGCCTAGGTGCTGAATGGATCAGCAGCACCTCACCTAGCACCTAAGCATTTTGTCTAGGTGTTTTTCCATCTAAAGTATTTTTATGCTTAATTTGTATACAAAAGTGGGAGAATTAGAGATGGGAAAAGATGAATTATTTTCATAGACTCATAGGTGCCTTATAAGTTATAATGTTATTAATATGCCAATTCCTCTGTTTAACATGACATTACTCTAGGCATCAAGAAAATTATAATCTCCGAGAAACGCCCAGGCATTGCCTGAGCACCTACCTAGAACCCTTTGGAACACTGTTTGGAACTCACGAGGATGATTCATAATTTAACATCATAACTAGAGTAAACATATTACTGTGTTATAAGTGACAGAACCCAAACAGATAAAGTACCTGAAACTTAATTTTTCCAACGCATAAGCACTAGCTTCTCTAACATGTACATCTTTTGTGTTTGAGCAACTGAAGTAGAGGTTTAATGGCCCCAGCTTCCTTGAATGAGAAACGCATATGTTCATTTATTGATGCATCACCCATTGCTCTAGCAGCCTTTTTAATTGCAGAGATATCTTCGAGACCAAGGATTAAAACCAGCCGTGCAACACCATCTACCCATGGCAAAATGGTATACATGTTATTCTTTTCAGATCCAGATTCCTCTTTTCCTTCGTCATCCAATTCAATAGCTCCAACACGTGCAAGGAATTGCTGATTAGAACGTCCTATCATAGCATTAATTTTCGCTTCATCTGGTTTTGTATCGTTCTCATTAACACTCAAGCCAAGGAGCAGTTCAGTAGCACCGTATTTTGAGGGACGAGAACTCCGCTGAATCTCAGAGCCATCAGGAAAAGAGGGCCATGAATGAGGGAGAGGTTTAAAAGCTTTATATGCAGCTGAGCCAACCAAAGGAATCCGGACTAGACCCTCCTCTATTATAAGACTGTGGTAACGATCATCACTGGCCAGCTGTATTAGTGAACTTTTAGCTTCTTTTCTAATAATCTTATAGTCATCTTCTTTGGTTTGCAAAAGATGAACCTAGAAAACAACCCCAAATGATTATTTGGAACAAATTTCAGGAAATATATAATAATAAGTGGCAAAAGCACTTTGCAGTTCAAGAAGTTTAAAAGCATCTCATATACTGCAATTGCAATGGCTTTTAGGACCTCATTTGAGGGGGAAAATGAATAATGCATGTTTTCAACATTAAAGCAATGCATATAAGTATGCGATTATTTGAATGGATCTTGTTACGTTTAAATGAAGTACAGCTTACCAATTTTGGGATGATGCCTGCTTCAACCAAAGCTCCATGATTAGAGGGACTCAAAGCTAAATTTGATATGATACCACCAGCGGCCTCTTTGACTTTTATGTCTTCTTCATCTAGGTAGCTAACAATTTTCATTAGGACATCGCTCCTCAGAATCTTGTGCCTCCAATTTTCATCAATAGAAAAGTTCCAAATGGTACACAAACACTGCTCTAGAATCTACAAGAAGAAACCATTATGTTTGCAATTTCACAATGCATCAGTATCCTGGCTATCAATTACCATGCATGCCAGACATAGTAACTGCCAGTTATACCACTTTACAGCCAACATGGAATGGAGAAAAAGGTCTTCGAGTGGTACTGATTAAATTTGCAGGTACCTCAGGGGTTATTGTAGATTTACAGAGAAGACTAATGATTTCTTCAATTGCTCCACTCTCACCAGCCATCTTCCGATATATGTGAACTGATGTAATGTTACGCAGAAGACCAGCAGCTGCTTCACAGGCAGGAGTGGACTCTGATTTCAACAGGCTAATGATGAGGACAATGCAACCAGGGAATTGCATTATCTCATCAATGCTCTTCCTTCCACCAAGGGAGTACTGATAGAGTGTGCAAAACAGCATGCTCCCTATCACGTGAGTCATTGTCCAAGCCAAGCAATCGAACGAAGAGCCCAAGGTATGCAGACCCAGAATTTGTGGTGCCAGCAGAGTAGTCAACATCCTAACAAAATCAAACGATGTATTGAGACGACAGCAACTCTGAACACTTCACGAAAGTCTATTGTGAATTTCGAAAGTTCAGACCAATTAAATGAGCTATAAAAAGGTCGATACAATTTACAAACATTACTTTTATAAAAAGCAAAAACAAAAAAAACGCCCACATGTACACTAATTTCAAAATTTTGTTAGGTGCATTTCAAAACATCCTGAAAATTGCTGGAGTACCTCAATTTCTTTCTAAAATGGAGCAATTAAAGCATTCCATGGACATTAAAGCTCAGAACACAGACATTGCAGAGTTTTTTTTTTATTAAAAAATATTTATCTATTTTTTTTTCAAATTCCTGCGGACTGAATTTGAGCAAACACATGGGTGGTGTGTCAGGAGCGCTGCCAGGTGCTTACCTGTCCTGAAGCACCCTCCCGGAGGCGAACGCGCCGGTAAGGAGAAGGCGCCGGGTGCGGGTGGCGCCACACGAGGGCCTGGGCGGAGTAGCAGGTAGAAGGCGGTGGCGGCGGAGGTGAAAGCGACGGCCAAGGTCGTGGTAGCGCGGCAGATGGGAGAGGCCGGGGATGCGGCGGCGACCGCCGGCAGCATGGCGACAGAGCGAGTTCGGCAAGGAGTGAGCGGAGCCGTGGGTGGCGATAGGATTCCCAGGGCGTGTTCTAGAAGAACACAAACATTTCTCCAGGCTTCTAGAGTTTGCTGTAGAACACAATAAGCGTACTACCCCGTACTTTTTTTTCTTTTCTTTTTGGCTGTGTTTAATCCCAACTTGGGTTATAATTCCCGTCTCATTGAATCACTAAATATATTAAATATAGTAAAAGACAGAATTAAATATAGATAAATAAAATAACTAATTAGATAGTTTAGATGCTTTTACAAGATGATTTTTTAGACTTAATTAGACCATGTTAGAACAATATTTACCATAAACAAACAAAAAAATATTATTTTCAGACACATTTTTTAGACTAAACAGAAGCAATACTGCCCCGTACTCGTACGTGCGATGTGGCCCAGAAATCATCACCTTGTTTTGTGCAAGTACGGCCATTTCTCACAATTCTATCGAAAACTCTGTAAAAAAAAGCATTTTTTTGCTAATCTAAAATATAAAAAAGGGACCACATAATTTTGCATTTTTTTTTTTGGTATATGTTTATCGAAATGTAAGGTGGACACCCAAAACTTTAGGTGCGGCAAACATTGGTTGATGTAAGGGACGTTTTTGCCGTCAGAAAGGAAAAACTATGTACCAAGTAATAGCCTAACATAAAGGAGAAAGGAGTTGTTCTCAGCCGTCCCACATTTTTGTAAATATTAATTCAGAAAAAAAACATTTTTGCAAATATTGAATGGCTTAATCTCCTTTAAATATTAAGTATTTTTTTAAATCTAGATGCATGTGAAACCTGAAAAGAGGGAGTATTATTGAAGTGCTTCTCATGGTGAATCTGAAAACATAAATCTTATGTTACAAACCTATATATACTTTTTTTGGAATCTGGTCAAAGATTTAAATATTTGACTTAAAACAACATTGTTGGGGTATGCGTGACATGGTGGGCCGGCACTCAATGGAAGCTAAGGATGTTATTATAAGTAGTTGTACCGCAGTGCGAACGCGCTTGTAGCGCGTTGGTAAGGCTGCCGGTTGTGGCACCTACCGTCCGCGTTCGAGTCCCAGGCTCGACGGGTTCGCACTGGGATTTATTCCCTGATTTCCTCAGGTGGCCACCCTGGGTAGAATAGGAGACACACACGCGGCGTTGCTCATGGTGCTCGCTGAAAACCGAAATCTGGAAGTCGAGGAGGGCTTCCCAATCTCTCCTCGTGTGTCAAGGACGGCGCGCACGCGTGTATGTGCGTGCGGTGTGAGTGTGGTGTGCGTGTGGTTGTGTGCGTCCTGTTGTTTGTATCCTCTCAAAAAAAAAAGTAGTTGTACCGCAGTGGAGCAGTTTATAGCTAAATTGACTAGTTTGTAAATTCTGGAATACATATTGACGAAGGAACCATACAAGATGACTTGGGAGTTGGGACTGTCGAAGAAACGCTGAGTATAAATCTCGTAGTGGAAGGACCTCAGTGCTAACGTGAATAAATTCGTAGAACTTACAAGACTTACTCCCTCCATTCTAAATTATAAATTGCTTTGATTTTTTTTTTTTGTTTCACTTTACAATATATACATACCCTATCGATACATTTAGGTATAACAATGTTAAAAAAAGTTCAACAAAATAACATTTAGGTATAACTAGGCATAGAATGTACAAGTTGACCATGTGTTACCCTATCAATACATCACTGAGTAAACTTCTTTTATGTTCCTCTTAAAAAGAAAAAATAACAGTGTATGCACTGTATCCAAGTGGACCATGAACTATCAAAGACCGTCCAAAAAGTCATGCCCCATTTTCGCACAACAAAAGAAGAAACAAAAAAGCCCATGCTAACACAACCAAATAACCTAGACATTTCAGCATGACTAATATAAAGGCATTACAATTCTACGACCGATTGAAAAAGTTATTGTATAGTTGGAACAATCTATGACACCATTTTAGCTTACCAGATAATACACTGAGAAAATAACATAACAAGCACCACCTTACAGAATGATTGTCCTTGATAACATAACTTGTTTTTACGTTTTACGTGTCAGTAATATCTTTGCCATCTGCTGAAAAGGATGTAACTGGATATAGATTAGGCTATGCTACAGGAGTATCTTTCCATACTGCTTACAGGAAGTTCCTCTGAACCGAACCAGATGCGAAACGGGAAGATAATCCTTGTGACATGTTCTCTGGGTCTAAGGCAACCTTTTGGTGTCCAGCAGTCAGATCCTTCTCCCGGTCCCATGGCTTCCATGGGTGGTTTCCTTCCCATTCTTCTTTCTCGTGCTGCTTTTGTTTCTTTTTCTCCTTTTTACTCTCTCGGTGCTTCTGCACAAGAGACACTGATCTTTGGAGGTATTGTACTTATCTACAATTGAAGCATCCGGGTTTTTGCTCTTTACATCATCGCCTTCTGCAATCGCCTTTGTCTTATTGTAGGCTTCTAGATAGCTGCAAAGAGAGTGTAATCCATTAGCCCATGTACATTGGTATATTTAAGATGCAATGGGGACAACGAGTACCACAAATGGAAATGTCAGTAATATGGCGCATCTATTTTATTTTATATTTTAATAGCAAAGCAAACTGATACCTCCATTACAATGTTGTTTTGCCTGCTGACTCAATCAACGCTGGCAAGATTCCATTAGTTTAATTATCAATGAAAACAGTTGCCAATCAGCTGGTTTATATTAAGTTTGTGACATCCATTACATGCACTTGCGCTTTCATTGTCATAGGAGCAAAAGGCATGTAGTCAGTTATCAAAGTAATGGTTTGTATGCTTACGCTCCTTCAAACTCTTGAATTTTCATGTATTTCCGTTATGATATAATGGAAATGGGCCTCGGTTCAGAAAAAAAAAATAGGAGCAAAAGGCATTATGTAATTAATAGTGACATTATATTTCTAAATTTGAGCCATTAGACCATTGAAATACTATAGCATAGTATACATAAGTGACAATACATGGAAACACTAATTTGAAACCTTCTTAACTCAAAGAAAAGATTGCTTTACATAGGATTATTTAATTTTCATGATTTTTTATTAAAAATAATTCTGACATTTAGAATAATTAATAGTTTGCATATTGATGCAATACTGTGCAAGCCTATAATATTTTAGTGCAATAACTATATATGCAAACCGATGTTCTACAAGAGCTAGTAACATTCATGCCTTTAGCTAGTTTCAACCTGGAAGGAACTTCTCACTCCTGGTGTTAGCCTACTGTTGGAATTTGGAAATTCTTCACAGTTCAAAATTCCAACTAGGTTTTATCTACTTTCAAGGAGGAACCAGTCATTAAAATAGTAGCATACCTTTGTTGTGCTTTTTGTGCTCTATCAAGAGGGGTATCAGTCCAGACACTTGTGTCTCCACGTCCTTCTTTACCATTCATACTAAACGATTTAGTTGAATGCATTGGTACTACTCCTGCCTATGACAAGAACAAAAAATACATACATATATCACAATAACGTAAGCATACTTTGGTGGGTTGTAGATAAAACAATTACACAAGTAAATATTTCTCACTTACTTTTTTTCTCTCAGGTGGCAATGTGGTCATCCATTCATCTCTCTTAGGTGCCTGCGACACTTTTGGACCTGCTAAAAGTTCTTCATCACCTGCAAGTGATACACCTGCAAGCAAAAAGAGGATGACATCATATTTATCCTTGACAAAAATATCATAACCAATGAAATCATGTACATCAAATCTGGGCGCACAAGCAGACAAAAATTGAAAAAGAGGTTACAACATCTTATGGTGGTTAATCAAAGTGTATTAGTGCACAGGGCTAAAAGGCCTCAATGACTGCAATTAACAAACACAAATAAAGTACACATAACTATTATAGTCAACACAATCACAGCATTTGTATGGAGCGTAGTATGTGAAATTTGCTTTATATAATTCAAGCTTTATGGAGAAGCGAGAGGTCCATTCAACAATGTTTGATTTTGAAG
The DNA here is from genome assembly GCA_015847255.1 of Hyparrhenia diplandra. Classification (NCBI taxonomy): domain Eukaryota; kingdom Viridiplantae; phylum Streptophyta; class Magnoliopsida; order Poales; family Poaceae; genus Hyparrhenia; species Hyparrhenia diplandra. Next base: position 141,610 of record JADLZK010013299.1, read on the forward strand.
CTAGTATAATTAGTGAAAAATCATCTTAGTTATTATGATAGTTAATTTGATAATGTTGTGTTGTTTGCCTAAGTGATATTCTGGATAGGAATTCATAGCAGGCAGTAAGATCTTGGCCATATACAGTACAACTGTAGATTAAATTTGTATACCCAAAAAAAAGAATATGTTGTTACATGCTACAGTACATTGCATCAAAGAATATTTTGCAATAGTGGTACCTTGTAACCGTCTCCATTCTGCAGCCTCACGCATTGCTTTAAGTTCAATCTAAAAAGTAGAGAAATGGGATAAACAGAATAAAACATTTATCTGTTTCATTCAATCAATAAGCAACAGATATTCTACAGAAGTTTACCTCAAATTGTTCCATCTCCTCTTTCTTTTTTTTATCTTCTCATCTATTGCACCTCTCTGCAAATGAAAAAAAATGCCAGAAACAAAAATGTAAGCTGCATTGAGGGAGGGGAAGAGGAGGACGTTGGATTTTACTAATCAGCAAAAAAAGAGAAACAAATTAAGCTGGAACCTTCATCAAAAGTTATTTAGCTCTTCAATAGTATGTTCTTTAATGGCCACAGTATAAATGTATTATTTTCTCCAAATAAGACAACTGTAATAGTAGGGTTTTTGGCAAAATTCTGCAAGTGAACTATGATAGAAAGATGAACCTAGTTTCAGTGTGTGTAAAACTTGTGCACCTTATCAGGGTCTTGTAAGTCTTTGAAGGCATTATTTAATTTCACAAATGCCTCTTGTGCTGAAGGATGAGGACATTTGTCCGGGTGCACTAAAAGGGACAACTTCCAATACCTACAGTATAAGATAGGAGGATTAGTCACTCAAGCAGAAAACAGAAAAAAAAAAACATAACTAATATAGTATGATGTGATAGGTTTATGACATAGATAACAAAATGGAGCCACTTTCTTCACATGCTTTTTTTTTTCATAGATTCTTCACGGGCACTTGAAGGTTGCAAGACCTGTAAAATCCTAAAAGATACTGCTACAATTTTTCACTATTTGTGTCAACAATAGTCCCTACTCCCAACAACCTACATAACAAATACTACATGAACCATTCTATTATCTTTACAGTAAGATTTGAGGTAACATTTTTATTATTAAAACAAATTAGCTGTGAAAATGAAGAGCATACAAATCACCACCTTTTCTTCATGTTATCAGTTGACATCTTCCAATTTACCCCCAGAACATCATAAGGTGAATTTGTGTCAGCTGCCAATATTCAGTAACCTACCAAAAAAACATCCAAAGAAAAGGTCAACAAAATGCAGGAACATATTAAAAGCAAAACCAGATATTTAATTGAAAAAAGATAATAAGAATTCAGAAAATAATCATGTTGTCCATTAAATGTTTATTGAAAGTAACAGAGACAAACTAGAAGAAAGAACTGCACGTTCAAATCAAAGGAGTGCTCACAAAATCTTTTGGATCTAATCCCAAAGTATCCCAACAGGACCTGAAAGTTGTTTATAATGTCGATTGCAGTTATACAAGCAAAGTGAGTGACACATATTACTCCGCAATTTGTGCCTGTTAAGTATATGAAGGCCCACCTATATAGGCCCATGAGGCTCGATATATATAGCTATCTACACTAATGTGTTAGAATGCTGTGTCTAATCCTCCAAACCCTAGTAGGGTGGGCAATATAGTTGTTGTACATGGGCCTCATGGGCCTAGCCTCATGGGCCTACACATATACACTAACACTCCCCTTGATCCCGAACTTCCGGCGCAGCGAATCAAAGCTGGACATGCAAGAAAGCAACACACACGGGGGCCCCCCCGGTCACAACTAGCCAGCCGGCGACGTTGAGGCTGGATCGGGAACCCCCGGAGAAGGTCGTGAGGGCGAGACCCTTGGTGAAGATGTCGTGGCGGGAGGTGGTCGGTACATGGAGAACCCGAGCAGCGCCGATGGCAACCAAGTCTCGGACAAAGTGCAAGTCGATCTCCACATGCTTCGATCATCGATGCCGAACGGGGTTGGTGGAGAGGTAGACCGCGCCGACATTGTCACAAGAGACAAGTGTGGTCTTTGTCGTGGGGTCGTGAAGCTCGCCCAAGAGCCCGACGGGCCAAGAGGCCTCCGCCACACCGTTAGCAACAGCCCGGTACTCCGCCCGCCTGACCGGAGGCGGGAGACAACCGGCCTGCCGCTTGATGACCGGGGAGATGAGGTTGCCGCCAAGGAAGACGGCATACCCGGAGGTAGAGCGAAAGTGTCCGGACACCGCCCGGCCGAAGATCGGTGTGAGACGACGAGCTCGGTGGAGGGAGACCGGTGGAGCATCAAGCCGAGTCAACAGTGCCACGAACATAGGGAGAAGGCGCTTCATCGCGGCAAGATGGGGTGCCCGTGGATCATGCATGTGAAGACGGACACGCCGAGCGGCATAGGCGATGTCGTCGCCCGTGAAGGTGAGGTAACGCAAGGCACCCGCCAAACTCAGGAAGGCGCAGGATCCGCCACGTGGTCACCTTCATCGCCAGAAGCTTCGCCTCGGGTATCAACCGGAGTAGCACGGGGGTGACACGCCGCCATGTCGGCCCGCTCAAGGATGTCCGTAGCATACCGTGGCCGGTGCAAAGAACAACCCCGAAGGGCGAAGTCTCGACAAGAACCCCGGGAAGTGGTGAAGAGGACCAAGATCCTTCATGGCAAACTCTGGCTGCAAGGCCGATATGACACTTTCGTGAGAAGCCGTGGGCCGGAGGCCGTGGGAGAACAATGTCATCCACATAGAGTAGCGGTGTAGGCGGCCCCCAGCGCCGCGGCGATAGACAAACAGAGAAGTGTCCGACTTGGCCTCTCGAACCCCAAGGTGAGAGAAGGTAGGTGGCAAACCGAGTACCAAGCACGAGGCGCCGCTTCAGACCATATAGTGACTTGTTGAGCCGCGTGACGAGATCGCCGATCGAATCAACAAACCCCGCCGGCCGGTCGCAAGATATCTTGTCTCGAGACAAGGTGCCATGGAGAAATGCATTCTTGACATCGAGTTGATGCAATCGCCAAGAGCGAGAGAGCAAGTGAGAGGGGCGTGGCGCCGTGAAAGCAGGCTTGACCACCGGATCAAGGTCTCATCATAATCAACTCCGGCGCCGGGTGAAGCCTCCTCTCGAGTACCAGCCCGAGCCTTGTAGCGTTGAGGCTAGCCGTCGGCGGCGCTTATCGCGCCCAAATCCACTGCGGGTGACCACATTGCCGCGGACGGACGGCGGCACAAGGTCCCACGCGTCACGGTTGGCAAGAAGAGCCTCATGCTCCCTCTTCCATCGCGCGCCGCCGGTTAGGATCCGCCAATGCAGCTTATGGACGGAGGAAGGAATCGAGAGACCGGGGGATTGCTCTCGATTTGCGAGAGGGGGCAGGACGGAGAACCCCCCCGCCGCATGCCGAGTCACCATCGGGTGAGTGTGACGGGGTCCGGCCCTGGCGATCTGTGGGTGGTAGACCGCCGAGGGTAACCACGGACCCGCGGTGGGGCGGTGGCGGAGGAGCCGGAGCCGGGTCCGGAGGAGCCGGCCTTCGAGAACGAGCGGAACGCATGCGTCGGCTACCGCCACGGGTCCGCTCTGCGGAAACGGGAACGACGCTCGGGCCCGGGTCTGCGGGCCCCGGTACCTCCGGCAGCCGCTGCGGCCCGAAGCGGCGCGGGCCGCGCGTGGCGCAGAAGCGGCGCGTCGGGGCAGCGCGTGGCGCCGGCCGCGCCGGGCCGCCGTGGCGCAGCGGGGGGGCCCGGACCGCGTGTGGCGGCTGCGGGGGGGGCACAGGAGTACCAGAAAGAGGCCGGTTAAGCGGTGGGTGGAATCCACCGGTCGGGCGGGGGGACTCCGGCCGCAGCAGTGGAAGTGGTGGAAGAGGTGGAGTAGGGGGAACCGACTCGGCCGAAGACAACGTCGGGAGATAAGGACCCGGTGGGAGGAAAGGTCGAGCGGCCGGTACCTTATGGTCGGGAGTAGCCTAGGAAAACACACCGGTCGAGCGGGGCGCCAACTTGTGAGGAGCCGTGGCGGCAAAGTGTTTGGGTAATGTGCACACCAAGACACGGAGGTGATCATAGGTCGGAGGGGAACCGAAGAGGGCGTGGTGGGGGAGTGGGAGCAGGACAAGCGGTGGACGGAAGGCGGTTGAGAGTAGGTGGGTGGGCGGTGTGTGGAGGCTCTCGCCCAAACGCGGGCGGCGTAGAGAGAGGAAAGAAGAATAGTGCGCATGATATCGATTCCGTGTGTGCGGATCATCCGCCACCCTTTGCCGCTCGGGAAGAAGTATAATGACAAGACATGCGCAGGTGAACACCCAGAGAGAGGAAGAAAGAACGAGAGGCGTTGTTATCGAACTCACGCCCGTTGTCGCGATGGGCGACGGCCTTGACGGTGAGACCGAACCGAGTGGACACCCGTGCAAAGAAGTGGAGGAGGGTGGGAAACGTCTCGCACTTAGCACGCAACGGAAAAGTCCAAGAGTAATGAGAGAAATCATCAACCAACACCCGGATAATATTTGAGCCCAAATGCTCGGCACGGGAGAGAGGTCCACACATCACGATTGTACAAGATCAAAGGCATGCGTAGCACGCGAAGAAGAAGAAGAAAAAGGTAGTCTAACATGACGACCGAAACGACACGCATGACAAAGATGCTCGGCATGAGTACAGTACAAGAGATGTCCGCACACGCATCGAAGCCGAGCCAAAACGTCGCGCCGGGATGACGAGCGGCGGTGCGGATGGTAGAAGACGGGCGCCACGGCGTAAGAGCAGCTGAAGACGGAAGGCGGAGAGTGTAAGGGGTCGGTGCTCTCAAGCATCGGAGGAGCGGTCACGCTGAAGTTGGGGTTTAGGTTCACGCCGCCAGGAATGGCTACATGGAGATGCTCTGGCCCATGGGTTGCGAAGGAGGGATATGGCGCCGCCGTGAACGTCCGAAGTGGAGCAAGCGTGGAGTAGGTCCGCTTAATTTACTCCGTCCGGGCCTCCGCCCGTCAGAGCGACATTGACGCCGCCGCCATTCACCACCATGCGCCACGGTCGCTGGATAAATGGATCATCATGTTACCTTCCACTTCATGGCGGGAGGAGCGGGCGACGAAATGGAAGTAGAGGACGCAGCGCCGTGGCAAAGAGCGCGGGCATGCACGCTCATCCGATTTCCTCAAGCACGAGGTCATCCGGAGCCCGCGGGAAGGTGGGGAACGGCGTCCGTCGGTGATCCGGCTCACGGTGCGGAACCGACCATTGAGGCCCGCAGGAGGTTGAGCACCGGTGGCGACCTCCACGGGTGCCAATGTCACGGCGTCGCCGGGCTCGACCTTCATCCGCCGCGATGGTCGCTAGCGAGAGAGGTCCCCCAGGCGAAGGTGCGGAAGTCGGCCTCGAGGGTGTGCCACACGGGGAGGAAGAAGTGGCGCCGTGTTCAGCTAAGACGGGGGGTGGGGAGGGGCCAGGCAGAACCGCTCCCTCCGCCACTCGGGGCGGGTGAGAGCACGCGGCATATCGCTCGCTCCCCAAGCGTCGGCGGCCCGCATGAACACGCCCTGCGCCTTCGCTTGGAGCTTTGCCGCCGTAAGAGCACGGGCGAGCTCCGCTAAGGTCGGGGTCCATCGGGATGTCCCGCCCCAAAGAGCGCCTGCGTTGAGTGGCGATCCTCGGTGTATCCCGAGGCCCCACCGTGCCCGTAGAGGTGAGCAGAGGGAGGCGGGAGCACCAGCGAGGACACGGTGGGCAAGATCGGGTGGTGGGAAGGCGGAACCCGGCTATGGCGGCCTCGGGCGTCTCTCGAAGAAGGGCGTCGGTGTCGGGGTGTTCCGCGCACCCCACGTCGCCCGGCGGCGCGGCGGCAGCGGCAGCGTGCAACGGCCGGGCGCAAGACCCATGTGGTGATCTCTGTGGCCGGGTCCCGTGCGAGAAGAGAGGAGGGCGAGCGCGCCGGAGGAGGCCCGGGAGGTCAGGCGGGTGGACGGCGCCGCGTCCGCGCCACGCGCGCTCGCGGCAAGAGCGGCCGCGGCGCGGCCGCTCGCCCGCGTGGCCTTGACGGCGCTTGCGCCGCTCCCGCGATGCCCCGACTGGACAAGGAGAGGGAAGGGGAAGGGGAGGAGGAGGAGAGAGGAGGCGTTCGCCGGAGCGGCGGCGCCGGCGGCGTGGCCCGCCCGCCCATGTCGCGTGGCGGCGGCGGCGTCGGGAGAGGAGAGAAAGGGAAAAGGTCGGGACCGGTAACTAAGGCCGATACCATGTTAGAATGTCAGTGTCCTAATCCTCCAAACCCTAGTAGGGTGGGCAATATAGTTGTTATTACGCATGGGCCTCATGGGCTAGCCTCATGGGCCTACACATATACACTAACATAATGGAGTGATCATCTCCTCAAATTCCAAAGGTTAGTAACATGGTAACTGTTAGAATATGCCTAATAGAGGCCTTGGGCACAGCATCCAAGCCCATAGCGGCTGGACTGCCTTATGTTTAGATGGTATATTAGGCAAGGATCACCGTTGATTGGGTGTTTCTATAAACCCTAGTGGTCCGTGCCTATATACATGTATCCCTGCACTCTTGCCATCTAATCTCATACTATTATTACTGAGATCTATCGCTCTCATGGTATCAGCCGCCTTCTCTCAGTAACAAAGCAAGGTTTTAGGGTCGAATTATGGCTAATCTGATCCCTAATCACCCAAGATAGACAGCTGAGACTAGCTGATTGCAAGGTAAATAAGAAAAGCACATAGCAAGGATCAATGAGGACATATTATACTGTTGTTAGCACAAAATCAATCAGGATTATTGATGACAGACAAGGTGGACAGCTTACATACACAACTGCAGTGACAATAGCGAACAGTAAAGGTAACTCAAAGTGCATGGCAAAAGCATGCAAGTAGATGAAACAAGAAGTAAATCATGAAACCGTTCACTTGACTCCAAAGTACTAACAGTAGATGAACTTTAAAACAGCATAGGTACTTGGTACTGCATTGCTCCAAAATATTAATGATGTTACTGAAAATGTACCTCTTCAAATCGCTCAGCTTCATTTGCAGATGCAGCTTCAGCAACTACAGCAGGCGGTGGGGGGCCTATGAGCAAATCATCATCAGCTTCCAGTTCAGCATCCCTGGTTAGAACATTAAATGAATGAAATTTCGCCAAACCATTGTTTGACCTTGACACATGAATCTAGGGTGAACATATCAAACTAAAAACAAGAATAAATCATTACGGCACCTAAGAGCCTCTGTCATTTCAGCTGCTGCAGCCAGTAACTCACGAGATGGCATTGCAGGACCGATTACCCTGCACAGCGCAAAACATTAAATTGGTTAACAAGTTGGTAATCAGACAAAAAAAGAATCATGTTGTGTCGGCCTGTCGGGTAATAATTTGAGAAGGAAATGAGGCATTCCATAAACACACAGCCACACTAGACAGCATAATGCCAAACCAATTAATTCAAGAACACTAGAACCTAGAAAAGTTATGTCAAGAGAAAACACAGCAGCAATATACTTTAACTCACGCGCATGTGCAGAACTTATCGAAGAACTCACTGCTCACAAGAGCTCAGCCTCAATCAAGCAACCTACAAAGGCAACTTGAATCGATCATGGGAGCATAAAGACCTCGTTGAACAAAATGCAGGTTCACTGCTATCTATGGCTGCCAGGGTTATCGTGCCATGCTTGGAAGCATGAAGACTGCTCGTCATGGGCAGGCCCAGTCCTGATGTAGCCTACAGTAACTTAATGGCGCCGCGTGACCGCCGCGAGGCGAGGGAGATCAAGGCTTGGTGATGCTTGGCCCTAGCATGGAGCGAGGCGGCGATAGAAGCCAGTCAGCGCTTGGCCCCTGGCGTGGAACACGGAGAGGCAGAGAAAGGGGGAGGTGGAGCGCTGGACAAGTTTATGGGATGGCTGGGGCTGGGGAGCTAGGGCAATGACTAGAGACAGCCAACAGATGGGGATGGGTTCTGCCCGGTGGTTTCTGAGCACCCCCGCCTCTTTCTGCCTGGTTTGTCCCCTCCAACCTGATTTTCGAGTTTTAGGTGGGTTTTAGTGGACCCCCCTCTCCCTCCTCCCTTTCTGCCTGGCATGCCCCCTCCTACCTGATTTTCAAGTTATAGGGAGGCAACTATGGGGGAGGCGAAAGCAGAGCTCCAATTTGCTATCCACTAACTCAGTAGATGGGGATGGACAGGAGGGCCATGATGCACGGTGGCAAGATTCATCATAGCCCCTGATGGGGAGAGGCAAGTAGAGACGAATCCTCATAATAACCTGGTTGACACCCACCTGTCTCATTAGGGTTTCGATCAGTGGGGGATATGATAATTTCCTTGTCACAAGTTATTATGATACTAATGCTCCTGAATACCAGTATCAAGAATATATAGCCTAAGTAACTGAATGAAGGACACATCTGATGCAACTATCTAAACAAACAAGTATATGGCGAAGAATACTTCTATCATATTTATGGGTATGCAATGAAATTTATCGGGAATACTGCAGCAGAACAAATGGTGACACCAAGTGTTACCTTCTTTTAGGAGGTTCCTCTTCCACATCAATAACTTTCGCTCTTCGGAGATAGCATCATCTTTATCTTTATTTTGCACATCAAAGTTATCCTGTGGTAGTTTTTCTCTATTTGGTGAGACTGACTTTCCACTTTTGTTGTCTGAAAGTTTGGAACTTGCTAATAATAATGATCCAATAATATCAAGTGTAGGAACATTTTTGGAGGCAGCATGTAAGCCCCACTTGCGCTTTCTTTCAGTCTCAGAGATCGGAAAAGTTTCTTCAATCGCTTCACCAATGGCTTGTCGGAAATTCCAGAAATATCAATGCCTTCACCACTGTCTATCATTTGGAGAAGCTGAAAGTTCACATGTCATGAGCTATCAGAACATAATAGTTACACTAAAATGCATGTGGTACAAAAAATACACATCAAATATATTCAAGAAAAATAATATTACAGCGCAAACAGGCTGCAAATTTTACATTCTATTCAGAACACATACATCCACTTCTATACATATCAAATATATGAATATATCATGCTGCTATGTAATTTTAACGCCGAAATTATTATGCTAATTGGAAACCTAAAAAGGCAGTATAAATATAAAATTTTATTAAAAATTCAAAAGATGTAACTCAATGAATAAAACAAAAAAAAACACCAAGAAAGAAGCTCCAACTTTAGTCATACAAATTGATCACAAAGATGAGGGGTAACTCTGCAAGTCACACTTGCTGATTTTCAGAATGACAACTGCTGGTTGAAATGGCAGAGTCAAAATAACTAGGAAATGGAAGTTAGTAAGAAATTAGACATCCACATTAATTTCAGGAGACACAAGTTGAAATAAGTCAACCTACATACATGATTCAAAAGTAGCAGTTTATCACTATATCTTTCAGATTGAACATTATGACATGCGTTTTGGTTCTTGATTTGCACATCGGCCAAAGCATACAAAACAAAAATTATAGTTTATCTTAGGATGATTTCCGTTAAGTGAACTAGGTGCCTAGGAGCTGGGGGGGGGACTACCTTCTCCTGATTCACTTCTCACAAAGAATCACTTTAGATCTATAGTTTTTTCTCAGAGATTCTAAGAGAATCACCTCATTTCGAGAAAAATACTTATCACAGAGAATCGAAGCAGGAGGGCCTCTATTTTGTGATATAAGAAAAAGTTTGGATGATTGCATGACATATCAAGAAGCTTATATGTTACTTGTATGGAATGAGGAATCATTTCAGACTCTTGCATTTCCTTAGAGTGAAACCACCTATTACCTTCATCTTATAGCTACTGCAGGATTCCGCACAGAAAAATACCAGAGACTGAACATAATCACAAATCATCGCCCTCACATGGTATTATATGTGGGTTATCTATGGATGCAGAGTTATCGCATCCGTGTGAAAGTAACTTGGGTTTTCTGATTTTCTAGCACTGTAATTGTGAAAGTCCGGACATGGCCTGTTGTTCAACTTTCCATAACTACAACTCTAGGATAAAATGAAAAGAGAAGAAACCCGACCGGCGAAGCTCTTGGCCACGGCGGCAATTCCTCGAGGATATCTCGCGACGATCTCGTGCCTCCTCCCCTATCCTCTTCCGACGATTGGAAGTCGGAGGACCCGCCACCATCCCCACCGTGACGCTTCCTCTCCCGGTCCCGTCTTCTCCGATGCCGCCGGCGGGGCGTCCTCATCGCGGGAGCTCGCGACCCGCCGCTGTCCCTGCGGTCGTGGCGGTGGTATGCGACGAGGATGATCGATTCCGCTTACTGCTGCGGCTCCGTCGCTCCTGCCGCTGCTCGGGGAGGACGCGGAGGAAGGGGAGTCGAATCCGATGAGGGGGAGGGGAGGCGCCGGGATCTCCCTACGGCTGGCAGCGTCTCCTTCCCGTCTCTTCCCATCTCGTGTTTCGACTTTTTTTTTTTTGAAACTCCCGTTTCCTCGATTTGGGATCTTTGGGGAAAGGGAAGGTGAGCAAAGCACGAGTTAGATTGAATTTTCTCCGATGAGCCCATACGTTGCAACGGAAAAAATCTAACTCTACTTTCCCCTAATATTACATAATCTATATTTATTTTTCCCTAATGTTACATTTCACCTCTTGTCCTCTAATTTTAAATAGTTGATTTATTTTCATTTAATGTTACATTGTTGATTACTACGGTTCAAATAAAGGTCCAGTATGTGTGTCAATACTTAACACTAACAGCAGAGAGCATAGGGTGTAATGAACGTAAATGAGAGCGAATAGTTGACACAAGAGCAAAAAGAGCGTAGATAAAAGGAACGCACCGACCCCTCTCTCCCTCCCTCACCCCTTTTATAGGAAAGGTGAGAGGGTTTATTCTCTTTATTACCCTTGGTGGTGTTGGTATTTACAAAAATGCCCCTATAAGCTTACAAATGGGCCTAATAGAGCTTGTATTTACAAGAATACCACCAAGTGCTACAAATAACTTTTTAAACGTATATGGCAAACTCCTAAGTTGTACAATTAAACCAGATAAATGATAGGGTCACCAACATATAACACACTCACAACAAGAGATAATTTTAAAAGTTGATGGTGTTTGTCAAGTCTACAAATGGTGTACGACCTTTATTATTTTGCATAGGTTCCATTATGATGAAATTAAACACAAAATTTATCCCTAGTATCAATCAAAATTAATCTTTGAAAGTGGTCGAATGTCGAATTTAGTAGGCACAATACATATACACAAATTTAATTAGATCAGATCTGAATACAAATAACCAATTGGCTTAAGTTAGATTGGATCCTCAGTTTAGTAAACTACTGTCAATCATGTCAGTTGTAACCAAAATGGCAAATAACCAAGGACTCCATTCAAGTAAATGGATCGAAACAAATGGTAAAAAGCTGCAAGCACATTTATCTGGATATTTCAACAAAAACCTCACATGCATGCCTACTGAATGCCCCTGCAGTTAGCAATTCTTCTTTCCCATAAAAACTCTAGAACTGCAACCATGTGACTGTGTAACGCTAACGAGGATTCCGATCGAGGATTCCAATGGGGAAGCTCATCCGCAAAACAACCTAGATGCCAAAATCTCGACTGTCACACACAGGAACTCTCTAATCGCATCAGTCCCGATCCGACCGACGAGCCTGCCTAGATCCAGCGCGACTGAACCGATCTAACTGGGATGCGTGTGAGCGGAGACATGGATCCGCGGCATGGAGAGGCAGCGTGGTAGGGTTGTGAGCAGCGCACCTTGTGGTCGGAGATTCGGAGGTCGTACAGGAGAGGTCGATAGGGATGAGAGAGGTGAACGGGCACCGGGATGAGAGAGGTCGTAGTCCTCGATGTCGTCCGGGGAGGTGGCGGGCTCGGCTTCCGGGCGTCGCCGCCTGCGCCGCGCGCGGGTTGGGAAGTGCGTTCACGGGAGGGATCCCGCGTGAGGATGGGGACGGTGCGATGGTGCTTTCAGAAAGGAAACGTCTTCCTCCTAATTCAGTCTTGAATATACTACTTTCCTGCCTATTTTACAAAGATCCTTGACTACACTAACTTGATATCACCGAGAAAACCAAACATAGCGCTATCGAGCTTCCAAACTGTGTAACTCCGTGCTGAAGTCATATGGTAATACTTACGAATACACAAAGAAAGGTTGTTCAAATTATCCGAAAAAAATTTGGAGCGAGGGGCACTCACGCCGCAACGACGCGCACTTACATGGAGCGGGGGCGTCGTCGGGCTTGGGTCGGCCGGCGAGGGCGGGACGGCGGCGCTGGGCGGCGTCGAGGTAGCGGCTTCGGCGGAAGCGGCGTCGGGTGGGGTGGCGTCACCGCCGGCGGGGCGCAGGCGGGGACGGCGTCGGAGGGGAAGGCTGCGAGGAAACCGCTTATGTGTTGCCTCCTATGACTGCGGTTCCGTCGCGGAGGGGCGATGGAGGAGGAGCTACCGACGCAGCGGGCGAAAGACACAAATGAGCGAAAAGTAGGGAACCGACGTGAAGGCGCCGTGGGGGGTGTCGGTTTGTTGACCGGGCGGACGGATTAGGAGGGGGCTGGATTAGCGATGACGATAACATTTGAGGCTTTTAGTAGTATAAGATGAGTCCGAGGGCAAAATGGTGGGACCCGCGGCGGTGTCTAATGCTACCCTCTGTTGGCCTCCGTGAAGCCCCACGATGCGGGGTTCGACGGGCGTGTTACACGCCAGGCCGTGGCCGCCTAACGCCCCCGCGCCACCCTTCTTCTCCCCTCCTTCCTCCTTCCCGCCAAAAGCCCGGCCCGCGGGAGACCTAGGGCACCCGTGGCGTCATCCTCTCCTCCTCCCTCCATTCTTTCCCTCGACGAACTTTAACCCTAGCCGTCACCCCCCCGCCACCGCCTCCGAACCCGACAGCACACCGCCCGTGGGCCGACTCCGGACGATCCCCCGCGCCTACCCATACCCAACCGGAGTCCGCGCCGGCCCCGCCGCCGCGCCAGCCGACGACCACAAATACCCGGTGGCCCGCCGATTCTCTGCCTAGGGAGGAGGAAGGGAGGAGGGAAAGGTCGTCGGAACCCTAACCCCGTCGAGTTTCGTCGGCGGCGCGCCACCGTCGTCGTTGTTGTCTTGTGCGGCAAAGGAGGAAAAGGGAGGGGAAAGGTCGAGCGGGCCGCGGGTGACCCACCTGGTGGTCGGTCTCTTGTTCGCTTACGCCGACCGTCGGCGGCGATGAAGATTGCTCGGGTTCGACCCTCCTCGGACATCGTCCGCCAACACCCCCACCTCATCGACGCTCATTGTCAAGGGCATGGTCGGCGCAGCGCAGCGCCTCTTGGCCAAGATGAAGAAGGAAGGAGGGTATGGCACCCACAAGGGCCACGTATAATACCCTCGTCTCAACCTACACAGACTTGGGTGGATCAAGCAAGCGACCGATGTCATGGAGGCTACGGCGGCATTCGGTTTGAAGTCTAACCTATGGACATATAACATGCTCGTTGTAGGACTGTGCTAGGCAAGGAAGGTGGATGAGGCATTTCACCGACGTAGTTACCTACAATACACTTGTTGATGCATGCAAGTGTCTGGCTCTTGGGATGCCTTCGAATACGCTTGAGGAAATGTGTGACAAAGGGGCGAAGGCGAGTTTGGTCAAGCATAACATTGTTGTGAAGATGCTCTACAGCGAGGGGCGATTGGAAGAAGCATCAGGGCGTCTGAAAATGATAGCAGGGGGGGTTGGCACCAGATGTGATTACATACAGTACATTAATTGATGCATTCTGCAAAGCCGGGAATGTTGCGATGGATGAGAGATGGTGAGAAGGGGACTCAAAATGGACACTTTCACCCTAAACACTTTGTTGTACAACCTATGCAAATATGAAGAGGCTGAGGAGCTCTTGCATTCACCGCCATAGAGGGGTTTTGTACCTAACGAAGTTAGCTACTACAATATAGTGATGGCAACCTACTTTAAGAAGTCTAAGCGAGCCCGCTCAAGGCGTGCGTGGGATGAAATGATCAAGTGGAAGTTAACACCAAGTATTTCTACTTACAACACATTGATCAAAAGGCTTTCTACAATAGGGAAATTGAAGAGGCGATTGGTAAACTGAATAAGCTGATGGAGAAGGGGTTGTTACCGGATGACACCACCTACAATATCATCATTCATGCCTATTGTAAGGAAGGGGACTTGGAGAAAGCTTTCCAGTTCCACAACAAGATGGTGGAGAATTCTTTTAAGCCAGATGTTGTTACTTGCAATGGATGGGCTTTGTTTGCATGGCAAGCTTGAGAAAGCGATGAAGCTTTTCGAGTCATGGGTAGAGAAAGGGAAGAAGGCTGATGTTATCACATATTAACACCTTAATTCAAGCTTTGTGCATGGCAATGTCGATAGAACTTTGTGTTTCTTTTGTCGACACGGAGGTCATAGGCTTCCAAACCGATGCATTTACATATAATGTTGTGTTGTTTGCACTATTTGAGGCAAGGCGATCAAAAGGAAGCACAAAATATCTTTGCATAAATTGGAGGAGAGCGGAAAATTATCTAAAAGATTTGCTTATCCTTCAATGAAATCTTCTTTGGAGGAAGTGGAGACACGAAAAGGATGAGGTTAAATCGACACTAAATCTAGTGGAAATGAACAAGGTGGTGATGAGGTGAGCTATAACAAATCTATAAATAAACTTTGCATTGGTGGGCAAAGCAAAAAGAAGCCAAGGCTACATTTTTTTTGGATGAGATGATGCAAAGGGGCATGTTTGTTGATAGTTCAACCAACATCACTTTGATGGAAGGCCTTATCAAAAAGGCAAAAGAGGCAAACACATGCAAATTTGGATAGGATTGCGCGTTTTTGTTGTTTGTGGTATGTGACCTTGTCCATGGTTTTGCCATAACTTCATCGGTTGGTCATAAACCGACTAGGTTCATTATCCGCCCTTGGAATAGATTGAATGTAAAAATAATAGTAGCAACAATTTTAATTTGGAATTTTGGATTCCTATAGTAAGATTCGAAGTCTCCCTGGAACACAAAATAGCTATGCTTACCGAGCATGACCTCTATTACTTGCATTTTTTTATATAGTTCTTCATTTTGGTTGCTCCATTTATGGCGGCAACTAGGCAATGGGTGGTTTGGCCATGATAAGCTTTTAAGTTTGCTTGTTGGCTTCCTTTAGTAGTTCCTTGATTTTAGTGTAGACGACACCGATTAAGGAATCAAATTGGTCGAGTTCCTTTTCTAGAGAAATTCCAAGTTTCAATTCATTTTTTCGCAATTTCATCTTTCTTGATTTAGCATACAAAACCTCTTTTTTCTAGAAATTCCTACCGTGGTTTCTTCCCTATCCAAATTTTACAGCTTTTTAGCTCAACTCCATTTTTGTTGCAGACACGTATCAATTGAAGTAGATAAGAGGCACCGTGGGTATGAGGAGTAGGCACCCAAGGGCCAAGGCATTGGGTTTCCGCTGCTACCCAACAAGACACCGGCCTCAAACTCGTACTTGTGGAGCTTAAAAAACATGAGAATCCATGATCATTCATAGGAGGAGGATGAGAATATGACTACACATCGATTATGAAGGAGTTGGAAGTGGTGGAGTTCTGGCTAACTCCTCCCTAGAGCCAAAGGAATCCCTGGTTTGTGAACCGCGAGGGAGACAAGAAGCCGCCTACAATACTGGATGAGTCTTCTTCAAGAGATTGCATTATATGTTCTTCCCAGGCGAATATGTCAGAGATCCAATCAATGGAGGAAATGATAGAAAACTAATTCAAGCTCATGGAGGAGGTGTCATGTATGATAAGAGGACCAAAACTATTTTTGGTATGGGGAGAATTGGCAAAACTTACAAAACTCACAAAAAGTGAACGGTCGTGGTGAGGTGTACTTTCCGATGGTATCGACATTCAACACCTTCGTGGTCGGGAACAATGATATGTTGCTGTAGAAGCACTCAACTCAATTGTTTCATCTAATGTGAATGACCTATATGTCAAACACAAAAGGTACTAGCTAGTCAACATAGATGAATGTGATGGTGTCAGGTTTATATTTTGGGGGCATGAATACTATATATACACAATATCTTTAGACTTCTCGCAGATAGGGCATGTAGAAATCAAATTGATTGAGTTGCTTTAGCATGCTATGCACATGACCGAAAGCAGGAGCAAGTACACATATCTAGAAACTCCTAAGAAAACTAATATGTATTACACCTAAACCTAATATGTAGAACACCTAAAAGTAGTATGCAGAAAAAAAAATTAATTCTCTAAATATGACGGAATATTTCATTGCATTTGTAGTTGTGTATTCTATGCATACATCTAATTTCCGTGACCTTTTAGACTAGGGGGCATGTTGAAAGTTACGGTGTATTGGTATGGTAAGAAAATTAACTAGGCTATTTTAAGTCGTGTTACTTTTGGTGTGTAGAGATAAAAAGCTAGTAACCATTTGGTTCCAAATTATAAAACTCTTTGATTATTTGGTTCATCCATTTAGTGGAGGGAGTATTCGTATGAAATTGATTTGAGCTCCGACATTTCTTTGCGTACAAACTATCATTTTTTATGCTCTAGTGGTGTTAAAATCACAAGTGTGTCAAATTGGAACAATGAAATATATCGGTAGACGTGGGTTTAAGTTCACGAAGTACCAAACCAAGAATCCTAGGCTTTTGTCATGCAAGTACCAGGCCTATTGTACAAGAATCCACTTACTTCTTTAGATCCATGGAGTTTAAGAAAAATGTCACATCGAATTAATCGTAACACTTTTTATTTGTGTGTTAATTATTTGTCGAGACCGCAAGGATTCCGATGATCTCGAGACATGTCGGCGGCAAACTTGATTTTGGGCGCGGCAATCGATTGATTGAGAGGGGTCAGCGCAGCGGCAATCAGGATTGCCGGGGCGCCGGGCGGCAATCGTGGTTGTTGCCGCGGAAGGCAATCGTGGTTGCCAAGACGGGGCCGGGCAATCGATTGCCGGATCGTTGGAGAAGAGGAAGAGAGGAGGATGACGATGGCGGCGCCGGGCGGCGCCGCCCAGTGGCGGCAGGTGTGACGGCGAAAACGGCTTGGGGGCTACAAGACGTGGGTGAGAGAGAGAGAGAGCCGGAGAGATAAGAGCCGTTTGGGGAGCTACCCCTTTAATTTTTCTCGCTTAACCGCAAACGATTACATGCCCCTTGTATTTATAGTCCGAGGGAGACTTGCCGCCAAGAAAGGTTTAGAGGTTTCCTTATAGATTGAAATACCTCTTTTACAAGTAATCTTATTCATTTCCTATTTTATTCTTATCCTTTATTCTCTAAATATTTTTTACTTAACGAAGAAGCCGATGACGATGGCGTGCTCTCACGGGGCGGGCGGCGCGACGCCCAAAGTGCCTTGCGTGCAAGCGGGCCTTGGGCCCCGGGCGGCGCTATGCGTTCCCCCTTGTTGGGCCCTATTCCGCGATCCCTTTTGGTTCATGACATTATTGTCCTATCATGATCTAACTAGGATCAAAACATTTGTCTCGTCGTGTACAACAAAGCTATATAATTAGTTTTTTATTTACCTACATTTAGTGCTCCATGTATGAGACAAAATATTTGATATGATAGGTGAATAGTGAATTTTGGAGAGACAATTGAGGAAACCAAAACACGGCCCGGCGCGGCCAAAGGCCGGAATGTAACGCTGGGTCGGGTCTAATGAATGTTGGGGTCTTTTCCTTTAGGCAGTCTCAATGGAGAGTTTCACCTCTCGGTTTCCAAGATGTGAAACTTTGGCATGAAATAGGCATCTCCCTTAATGCACAATTTCATTGGCTCAAGGGTCCCACCTGACCTCTCTCTCATTGCATGGTTTAATTGAATAGTTTCATGGTGAAACACTATTTATGTCTCAATGGGGGTTTCACACCGTTTCCAACACATGTGAAAAAGTGTCCAAAGGTTTCACCATGGTGAAACTTTTTCCTTCTCTCTCTTAGGAGTTTCATGCAAAAAGTAAAATTTTGTTGATGTGGCGCTATATTAAATGTGCATGAAACACTCATAAAACTCTCATTCGACCTTAGACAACAATTCATAACAATAATTCTCATCCATGTTTTTGACCTTATGGAAAATTCATAACAATAATTCTCATTAAGCCCAATTGAAAATAGCGCGATATAGTTGGAAATAGCGCTGCGATATGGCGCAATATCGTGCTATAGCGCCAATAGCGTGGAAATTGACAATAGCGCCGCGGTGTTTCCCGCTATATAGCCGCTATAGCTATATTTGTTTTCGTGGATTCTCATTAAGTTTGGAGGAGTTCAATTGGGTCTGCCGACCCCTACGACAATAGGTACGGTAGACATTCACACCAATGGCAGTATATTGGTTGTCTGAATTGGAAAATAAAACTACCTAAATCACAGTATTAAAAATTGTAAAATAAAACTCCCACACATGTTTGTGTTTAGTTGGTGAAATATTTTGGGTATTGTAGAACTTTTCGTTTTGTATTTGATAATTATTGTTCTATCATGAACTAACTAGGCTCAGAAGATTTGTCTCGTACTTTTTAGCCAAACTATATAATTTGTTTTTGTTTATCTATATTTAATACCTCATAATGTGATAAGAGATTCGATGTGATAGACACCGTAGCACTTTTTGGATCATTTTTTAGGAACTAAACACGGCGTTTGAAATCCACTGTAGCACTTTTTGGGATCACTTTTCAAGAACTAAACACAGCGTTTGAAAACAAAAATTTTACAAGAATTTTGTAGAAATTAGGTTAATTTCCAAAAAGAAAAACGCAGAAACTAGACAGGAGCAGAATTCCCAATCAGATAGTACAAAGCCCTGGGCCCTGAGACTGGCCTTAATGCCCAAAAGGGCCGTTTGTTTCTCCCCCGCAGGCCCGCACCTGTAGTAGTCCGGGATGCATCCAATTTCCGATCGGGTAGTGCAAAAGCCTGCTACTCTGTCTACCACCGCTCACTCACGGGTCGCCGAGCTCGTCACCCAGGTGCCAGGATCATCGCGTCTGGCCAAGATAACATTTCGATACCGGAAAAAAAAAAGGAGTTTTCCTTTTACTCTCTGCACGATTTGTCGTTTGGGTTAGAGTCTACGAAATCTTACATGAGCAAACGCTGTCACGATATTCATGTATGGCCTTTGGCCACAAAGCCAACAAGAGCGCTTGTCAGGTGAGCCCATGACCAATTCTCATATCAGCCAGGATATCGTTACAAAGATACCTACAGATCCCATGGTAGTCCAGGAAATCGTAGCATCTTAACTGAACACTGCATTTTATTCCTCATCATAAACATGACATCCAAACTAGACATCGAGCATGCAGTACATCAGGCTCCAAATCCCATGGTAGTCCAGGAGATCGTAGCATCTTTACCTGAACACTGCATTTTATTCCTCATCATAAACATGACATCAAACTAGACATCGAGCATGCAGTACATCCGCCACTCCGATCAAGAAAGACGCATACACCACACTGCATGTCCCAAGACACATGCACACACATACAAAGCACGACACATAACGACTAGGTACCGAGACTATAGTGCGGCTAGCGTACTACGGACGTAGCAGCAGCAGCCGTAGGGCCATGCCGCGCCGGCGGTGGTCGCGCGCCGCCGCCGTACCCGTACGCCATCCCGCTCCCGCACGCGGTATCCAAGAGCAGGACACGCGTTCTACTCGCGTGCATACACGTCTCTAAGACCCCTGCGCCTGGTCCATGCGGTGCTGCGCTGCGTCCTTGATGTCGCGGGCCTTGGACGCCAGCCTCGCCTTGGCGTGGTCCAGCTGGTCGGCGCCCGGCGGGTGCTTGCCCGTCAGGTACTTGTACATCCAGGAGAACACGGACAGCGCGGCGACTCCGAGGCCGCCGGAGGTGACGAACCCGG
Organism: Hyparrhenia diplandra; assembly: GCA_015847255.1. Lineage (NCBI taxonomy): Eukaryota > Viridiplantae > Streptophyta > Magnoliopsida > Poales > Poaceae > Hyparrhenia > Hyparrhenia diplandra. The sequence goes on from JADLZK010013299.1 coordinate 161,596, forward strand.
CGGCCATGAGCGCCAGCGCGATGGCGGCCGGCACCAGCACCGGGCTGAAGATCACCAGCACCGGGGTGGCGACCGTGAGCGCGATCACGGTGCCGGCCAGGATCAGCCCGGACAGCACCAGCATCGAGCCGCCGAAGGTCGCGGCCGTCGCGGCCTTGAGCGCCGTCATCATGGCGCCCTGCTTCTGCTGCTGCTGCTGCTGGTGATGCCCCTCGCCGTGCATGCCGCCGCCGCCCCCGCGGTGGTGGTCGTAGCCCCCGCCCCGGTGGTTGTCGTAGCCCCCGCCCCGGTGGTTGTCAGCCATGGCAAGCTAGCTTGGGTTGGTACCACGTGCGCACACTGCCCAGAGCGCCCACTCACTGATGCTACGACTACGATCGAGCTGAGTGAGGTGGACGAGGGACAGGGAGAGCGGGGGTTTATAGAGGGCGTGGGGATGCGCGGAGGCGGGACCTGGCGCGGCCGCGTGGGACGCATGCGGGACTCGTGTCCGGGGCCGCGCGACACCTGTGTGGGAGTTGTCGAGGACAAAGGCGTTGCGCCGCTTCCGCGCGGCGATATATATATACGAGGTTCGGAGGTTGCCGTTGGATCGGCCGCTGGCTGGTTGCCGGATGTGACGGGGCGCCGGGCCGAATCTCATGTGGGTTGGGCTGGATGGGCTGTTTTTTTCCTTTGTCTTCCGTGTCTTGTCTCTTAAGTTTCGTGTCTCACACACTATTAGCAGGCCTTCAATCTGGGTCCATTCAATAATTTGTGTGCCGCTCGGCCCATTCGTTCACCTCACACCAAATGGTTCAAGCCCATTTTCTTCTTTTTATATTATTATTATTTTATATTTTTAAAAAAGCTAGTCTGGTGTTTGGATGCAATAGAAGTGTTTGGTATGGCAATCGCCTGTTTCCGATGCTGGCGTGTAAAGTCAGGAGACCTTGGAAAATGAAAAGCTCTGACTAGGATACTAGGCGAAAGGGAGACAGGAATCAACGGTCTTGAGCCGTTCAAACCACTGGTTGCTAGCGTGGCCACAATAGTAAAGCCAGTAGCATGCTTCTGCCCGCTATATTAAAGAACTTCCTTTTCAAGATGAACCATTGAAACTAAGCTACTACTAGCGTGGAGCTTTTTGCCGGGCACCTAATTTGGACCAGGTGGAGGCTGCATCCTTGGCTTTAGCTGTTACACGTAGATCATTTCCTTCGACGGCTCAAAATTGATCTAAATTGGCTTCACTTCAAGTGTGTTCGATGTTAAACAAGAAAAATTCTTATTGCGTACGCAGGACAATGGTTTCCACGTCAAGCCTATGTGGCTGGTGTCCTTTGGCAGCTGCCCCTGTGCAGCTTGCATTTGCTTTCTACGATACCATATTTTGACGTGGAACAGTTCCCTCCAATAAAACCAAACACGCCTTTTCACAAGGAAAAAAATTAGAAGTACAGCACTTTCCACTCCAAAATAGGAGTACCAAACTAAGCGTGCCTTTGGTATCTCACTCTTCTCCTTTCCGTACCTTTTTCATTCCATGCTAATAAAAAAATCCCTGCACAGCACATTACGAGTTCATGAATCATGAACCACTCACTATTCATTCATGGAAACAATGCCCTGCCCCCTGCTTTTTGCCCTCATGACCTGTACTCAATCAGGTGTCATACTCATCGACCGGCAAGTAGGCGGATCATATACACCTTTTGCCCTTTTGATCCACCCTTTCCACCCAGAATACAGTACCCAACAAGTTGGATTTTTTCTTTTTAAAAAAATCTCATATAGACTTCGGCCCGTGCAAGCGTGGCCCAACGAGTCCAGCTGTTGCGCAACACGACAACGCTGTGGTGGATATTGCCTGGGATCATCAGTGAGGTGAGGGTAATCCTCCTCCTGTAGTCAGTCCGCTGTGACGAGTGACGACGGACGCATGCTTATGTTATAAGCTTATCCTTGTTTACATTATTACACAAGTCGCGGATAAGCACGTACCGACGTACGTGGCTTTAGATTTTTATCTTTGTTCGTTAGGAGTAAAGACGAGGGCTCCTCCCGCTTCTTTCATCGCTAGCTTGCTGCGTCTTTCCCCCTTTCGTCTTTCTCTCTAGAACCACAACAAAGCACGATCACGATGGCGACGCTGACGCCTTCGCGCCACTTGCTCCACCGAGCTATCGGCACTCTCACAGATTTGTTTCCCATTTCAAATTAGCAAAAACACATTAAACCCTTTCGTTTTTTTTTTTCTTACACTCCAAATCCAGTGTATACATCTTGAAGCTGGACTACTGGAGCTGTGTAGTTCGTACACCTCTCGATACACCGCTGCCGTGAGCAAACCACCTTCCTGCTACGTCAGCGTTTGTTTGTACACTGCTCGGCTCTGGATCTCGACTTGGATTTCGATTTCGTGTCATGAGTTCAGGTCGCTGTTCTGTTGACGTTGCGCCCTGTTTAGCCGCTGGATATTTATCAGATGATGGCTCACTCATTTGGTGGTACTGTACCAACGAACAAAGCGGATTGTTCTTGATCTCATCGTCTCATCACTACGGTTTTTGTTTTTACAGATTTCCAAACTTATCAGCAGCAAGCACGTACACCACCCTGACAAGTGACAACGAAGCATACACCGAAGTTTCGTTCGACACGACACTTGATTACACACAGACAGCTTTCCACTTGCGCGAGTTGCACGGAGCAACAGCGGCGGCGGCATCCGGAGCTCGCTCGCTCGTCTCGTCCGGACCCCAGCCAATTGCGCGCTCCCGCCGAGCTTATCGCATTCCATCCGCCGGAGCTGTCACCGGGATGCGCCGTCGCATTCGCGCGGGGCCCCGTCGGGCAGTGCACAGCGCAAGTGCCCTGTTGTCCTGTTCCTCCGCCTTTGCTGGCGCATCATCCGTCGCTGCACGCCTCATTGCCTCGCCGCGGTGCACGGACACTAGATGACCAGCTGCTCCACGCGCGGCGCCATGGCCGCCTGCTCGACCGGCGCGGCAGGGAACCAAGGCTGGGCTGGCCGGTTAAGCTGGGAAGGCGGGGGCACCAGCGCCATGGCCATGTTGGCGGCCGCGGCCTCGCCTCGCTTCCGCCTCTTGTTGGGCGAACCGCCGGTGGAGGACGTGGACGAGGAGGAAGAGGGCGACGACGTCAACGAGGAGGAGGAGGAGAAGGACGACGAGTCGGAGGAGGTGGCGGGCTCGGGCGACGGCCGCTTGTCCCCGGCGGCGGCGGCGGCGATGGCGATCTCGGAGCCGATGCGGAGCGGGAAGTTGAGGAGCGCGCGGGAGCCGCGCATGCGGTAGGCGGCGCGGTCGTAGGCGAGCGCGGCGTCCTCGGCGGTGTCGTACGTGCCGAGCCAGACGCGCGCGCCGTTCTTGGCGGGGTCCCTGATCTCCGCCGCGAACTTGCCCCACGGCCGCTGCCTGACCCCTCTGTAGTGCTTGCCCCTGGCCACGGCCGCCGCGGCGTCCTCACGTCTCGGCGTGGTCTCGCTACTGGGCGTCAGCGGCTCCGCCGGGTCCAGGAGGCTCCCGCCGCCGAAGCAGCAGGGGTCGTAGCCGTCGTAGGAGTCCGGGGAAAGCGCCGGCTCGGGCTTGACGCGCGCGAAGGAGCCGTCGGGGAGCCAGCCGTAGGCGAAGGCGTCCTGCAGCGCCCCGAACACCACCATGTCGTCGGCGTCGTCCGTGCGGAACGGGAGCGAGCCGCTCCACTGGTCCGCCACCAGGCTCCCGAAGCTCTCGTCGGCCTCCGCCGCTGGCTCCTCCTCCAGGAGGTGCTGCCGGATGGTGTCCAGCACCAACGCCTCCGACGCCGGGTTCAGCAGCATCCTGATCCTGGAATCGAAACCGAGTTCTTGTCTCTGTTTGGTTTATGATGAGCTGACGAAACTGGAAGAGTGAGCTAGCTGTGTGTCGATGGAATGGGAAATGGAAGAAGTGATGACCGAGTTGAACGGCGTGGGCTGGGCCGGGGGCCGGTTTTTATAGGCGGAGGCGGGTTCACACCGGCGTCGCGGTTCGTTGAAATTTCCTAACCTGGAGCCACGTGACGGAATGGAGGTTTCCGGGTAACAAAAATTTAAAATAAGCGACGCTAATCTAAACGCTAGTGCTGCTGATTGCAATCTAGTCGAGTAGTTTGCGGGGAGGGCCGGCTCGCTTTCCGCGCCAAGCCGTTGGTTAGATTAGAAGAAGGATCGATCGGATTAGCCGGCGTGCGTCAGCGATGAGGTCGGCGTCAGCTGGAGGTGGATCGCGGCCAGGTTCATCTCGTCCCGTCACGGCGTGGGGGCACGCAGGCAGGGATCGGGTCGTGCGTGCGTGCCGCGGCGCTGTTGGCCCGTGCCACCGCTCTTTTCTTTCTAGATGGTCCAACGCCTTCCCTGCCCTGGTCTGGTCTGCACCCCGGCGCACATCCATCCGCCTCGGCCGTCTCGGGCTTATTCACACGGCGATCCCGTGATGATCAAGGAGGAATGGACAATTTTTTTCCCATTGTTTATATTAAAAAAAGAAAGCAAGGCGAGGCCTTTTTCCCATGTCTTTTGGTGATTATATTATTGTATTATTACGAAAAGCTCTTGGAATCAGGTCTCTTGGAGTACTCTCGTGACACCAAGCCCTCCTGACCTGCTGCATTTCTCTCGTGTTTTGGTGGTTCCCTTGGAAATTCCTCCCGCCGTAAGCGGATAAAAGAGGAATCGACAGCCGGAGCCGTGACAAGACCTAGTGTATGGATCTGTATTCAATGCGGTGGCCCTGAAGCCTTTGCCGTCGCAGGAAGAAATGTGGCGTGGAAGTCATGTGGTGCATTGCTTCTAGACCGTCGTCTCGTGGCTGCCCCGAGCGAGCACGAGAGGATAGAGACGGCCACAGCTTTTGTGGGGGTCCAACCCATGAGGAGAAAGACGAGAACAGTAGGGGTAGAGCTTGAAAGGCATCAACAGCTTATCCTCGACTTCTGAAACGAATGCCTTGTTTCACCCGCTGAGCTTCTAGTTCTAGATATATGCAACTCCTAGCTATCAATCAACGTAGCGTGATCGTCCAACGGCAGATGATCTGGTCCACTCATCCTGATATCCATAGTAGGTGCACCTCCTCATGGTGTACAGTCTGTACCTGTAGTGTAGTGTATCATTGGGGTTTCTAGAAACGTTGGCAGTTCATAGTACGACCGATTATGGGGGGAACTGAAGATTTCAGATCCTTGACGTGGCTTGCTACTCTACTGTTGCTAGCCAGCTAGCTAGCTAGGTGATTCCAGAGTCGCGCCAGTGGGACTCTTGCTTTGCTTGCACAGACGTACGTACATGCTCTTGTCTGAGAATTGTTTAACAGCGGAGGACGTGATTTTCTCCGGATCACGACTCACATCAGCTGTGTGGAAGTCTTGTAGAAGATATGGGTGTGCACTAGTTTTGTTCCAGCATTCGATTGCGACGCGCCTGCTATTTTTTGTTTTAATAACATAGTGGAGTGTGGCTAGGTCGTTTCGTCACTCTTTAGGAACGAAATGTGCGAGCTGGTAAAATTTCACCGTGCAGTACCAGCCTACCAGGATCGTGTATTGATTGATTGATTCCTCTCAGTTTCTTGCAAAACGGCACATGCACGATTGCACGAACGCTAGTTTCCTAATCTCAGGGCAAGATCCACAGTTTTTTTTTTGGACCGAGCTGCTTATCGATCCGATAGGGATCAGGTCCATAGAAAATTTTGCACATTGCTTGGACAGTAGTGATTCTTTGGAGCTGTGCTTATAAGTTCTGAATCGGAATAAAACTGCCCCGGCAGCTCAGACTTTGTTATCAAGGCTGCTCATCACGATTCACGACGGTTATATATGCTAACCGATTTCAGGGTTAATTTCGTCATCGATGTCATCGCTAGCTCCTCGACACTGAATCGAATCTAATCTGCCCCTGATCCAGCATTCCGGCCACAGCAAGGCTGATGGTTTTCGGTTCCAACCACCATCCGAATATCCGCCTGTTACTGCCCACCAACGCCACCGCACCGCACGGGGCAGTAGTCCAGGAACAGGAAATTAGACTAGTCAAAGGTCAAGACGGACTTTGACCGTGGACTAGTCCGCAGCTGTGGGACCCACCGATCCCGGCTCCTGAGTCCGGACCCATTGCGGGCCACCACCAGCTCCAGCATGGGATAGGAGGATAGGTCACGGGCGCAGCGAAGACTTGCCTTGTCGTGCTCGTGCGTGCGGGAGACGTCATGGTCCATGGTCCATGGCCTCAACGGCAGCGGCACCTTCTCGGCTCCTTCCCTGCTGCCGATGATCGATGCTTTCTGCCGCCTCTGCGCGCGATCGTATAGCAGCAGATTATTAGGGAACAGTAGTGGCTGCCTTGACTTCTCGTACAGGCACCGGCCGTCACGCTCGAACGGACGCCCCGTATTGACTTGAACCGCCGCATACAGGATCGATCGGCATGTACTTGGTGATGTGTATTGTAGCGTAGTGTAGTTTTGTGTATTGTAGCGTAGTGTAGTCATGGGACTAGCTAGGGAGAAATCAAAGGACCCTCTTGACCCCAGCGTCCAAATGTCCAATCTGTTTAAGCTTGAGGCGATCGACGACGGCAACAGCACTGTTGGTAGGCTTTGGATAGTCGTCGGGTTTTCCGAAGACGGAAGACCTTATCGGGTAAGTCAGGCAGGATCTTCAACGTGCTGCAGACTTCTTCATCACTCCCGCCTACCTGTAGCTGTTAGCTTTTTCTCACTGCCCGCGGCTGCACTCCAAAGCATCGGATGTACTAGTAGCTAGTTTACCTTTTGGCTGGCCTTGATAAGAGGAGAGGAGTAGTCCATCTTGTCCACGGTCTCCCCAGGACTCTGACCGCACGTTTCAGTTAATATAAGTCGATGGCATCTATCAACCTAAACTTTGCGGCGAGAATTGTCAAGGGGGACTTGAAAACGATACTAGTGTTTTCTATTCGGTGTACAGTATACGTGCGAATGGACCTTTCCACGAAGCATAGTCCAAGTTGGAAGAGTGCAATGCCTTCTCGTCTTCTCCGCATCAAGGCCACGGCAATGGAGGAAGAGTGGCGCGGCACATGCCTTGCCACTGCTACGTACGTATCGGAAAAGCTTCCATGGCTGAAGCTGCTCGGCGCTTTCCGCTCCATGCCATTTGCTCGACGTCTTGACGTGGAAAACCGAAGCTAACTCAATCTCTGTCGTACGTGATTACTGTTTGCTTTATTATTAAGCTGTATGTATGTATGTATTCATCAAAGTGCCTATCAGATGATGCATGCATGCTGATCTTTGTAGCAATTTGACTTTACCGTTCTCGTTCTATTCCAAAATACACTGTTCAAACTTCAACGTACGGATCGGATATACTAGTGTCGTAGTCGTAGGCTCGTAGCTAAGCCTAAGCTAGCTATCCGCGTGTCAACGGAAGTATACAGTGCCTAACAGTGATGTTTGTACAGGAAGACAAGAGTTGGCACGATGCAATCCTCGACTACCCCTGATCCCTGAGCAAATAAAGCAAACGGAACGGAGAGATCTCCCTTTTTGTTTCTGCAAAAAACCCTTTTCACATACCCCGATCCATCAAACCGTTTCCTTGTCCCGGTGTCCGGAGTCCTGATGTGACATGCATGGCCGATGGAGCGGGGTGTGTTTAAAACTCAAGTTTTTCTCTAAAATTCTCTGCACTCCCATCACATCGATCTAAAAATATTAAATGCATGTCATATGAGTATAAAATATAGATAAAAATAAACTAATTGTGTAGATGTACATTCTTGAGACGATTTTTTTGACCCTAGTTACCTCATAGTAGGATAATATTTACCGATTACGGCCAAATTTTGATCAGAATTCCCAAATTTCGGCCAAACGTTTGGCCTCTAAACACATCCGAGTGAATAGTGATGGCTCTCCGACTCTGCGCGCAAGACGGTCAAGTTTAAAAATTTGCAGCTTGAGGTCGACGGTAGACCGGCCGATCGGTGCACTGCACACAAGACAACCTGACGTCCAAGTCCAAAGGACCAATGGAAGAGCAGCCCAGCGCGCGCGCGCGACTCGCACGATTCATCGATTAAAAATTCCCGTTCTTATCATCGTGACAGCGAGGGTCGTCTGGAAGCGGTGGAGGAGTTCTGTTCTGCCAGTCTCCTCCTCCGCTCGCGTTTGCGTGCGAAACCAAACAAATGCCTCGAAGCGGAAATATAACATAGTACAAAAAAAAATAATTTATTATGCTCGGGAAACTGATCGAAGCGTCTACATCGATGCCGCGATCGATCATATATTAGGTTAATATTAGGTTAATATATATATATCTATGATATTTTATATTATATGTGCTCCGATGGTTCTGCGCTGTTTCCGCCGTAGAGTCTCCTCCGATAATCTGGTGGATGCACGCACCCATTTTTCCACGCTTGATGGAACTGGGTCGAGTGGAAAAAAAATTAAAGGCTCTGTTTGCGTGGCGTGGGTGAGCACGAGACTGCAGGACCGGCTAATGGCCTGCTGACAGGCCGTCATCGCACGATCATCTCTGTCACGTGCAGCCGCGACTACACTGTACGCAGTACACGTACGAGAGGGCGAAACGTGCCAAGCCAAAGACTTTTCGATCGGGCCTGCTGCTCTTCCGCATTAGCGAGCGAGCTGCATATGCTAGCTCCAGCACGTTAATCCATCAGGTTTCTTTTTTAGATCCACGAGATCGAGCACCACGACAAAAAGTCGCGAAACGCTTTGCACCAACCATGGCACAAATCGGGGGACGATGGGGACGGGTTTGGTTACGTATAGTGGGGGCTAATGGCCATCCAGTGGCAGCATACACTGAATCTGGAGCCTACTTACTGTATATCATTACACATGCTTCAGTACCGCTGAGACTTTTCAGACCTCGTTTTTAATTCAGACTCCAAATTCGTGTTTTCTGTTGCATTCCGACTTTTAATTTCTATATACAGGTACGACAAGCGTCATGTCATGCGACGTATGTGCTCGATCCATCGATTATACTTGTTCGTACGTGGGGATAAGATCATAAGAATGAGATTTCCGTGATGATTCAGGCATCAGCGTCCAGTAGGGGGGCATCATTTGCAGAATCGACGTGGACGTGTGGCGCCAACCAACGCAAGTTGGCTGCCCCGCCGTATTGGGTTCAGTGCATCCAGGCGCGCGCCGGAAAACGAAACCCCCACCTGAACAGGCATCAGCGTGATGGGGGAAGTATTTTCATGCCGAACGAAATCCGCATGGAGAAATGGATAAAAATAAATATGAGCCTCTCGTACGTGCGTGCTCGTGTAGAAGCATATGCTGCACGTCTGCACACATGTGCAAGAGTGGACAATGGAACAGGCCGGCCGGCAAAGTGACAGCGCGCCACTCGCGCCGGCAGTTCGCTTGATCACCTCTTGCATCCATCCACTCTGGTTTATTTTTTGTTTGCCATCACGTTACAACTAGAATATTAAGTTCTTCCTAGTGAGATCTGGTTCTCCTAATGTTTTGCCATTTAAAATTTAATATATTTTTTCTCAACTAAATGTCTCTATGTGAGATTCTCATTTGTTATAGCTAGTGGTAGTGTTTTACTACTACTTAAAAATACTAAGAGAATTTCACCATTTTAGTTGTACGGATACCTCAGTTTCTAATGAAAGCCGTTTAAAAACTACACTTCGAAAAAGAACTCTCCATGCATTCAATTGGATGGGAGTTAAAAAAATTATTTTAAAAGCCACTCTGATCGATCAGTATACGGAGTAGTATGTAGGATATGGAAAATAACATCTATTCCTATAGACTACGTATTTTATGTGCGACCTGCGGTTGATCTGCAGCCGTTGCATCATAGGAGAAAACAAATCCAACAACTAAGTACAAGACAAATTGCTAAAACTAATTTACAAGAAAGAAACGAAAAAGAATAAGTAGCTTTTGGCGCCGCGATGCTAATAATGGTACCTGATACCCTAGGATATTCCTGCTCTCTCTATATAGATTGCACTACATGGCTATTATGCGAGATACTAATAATAAACTGCGCGCGCTTTGATGGGCCACTTGGCCAATATATACATGCACGCTCCGATCCAGCTGGCAAGTGGCCCAGCGCATGGCTGCGTCGAGCGAGCGACGCATCTTCATTTGCAACGCACAACAGAGAAAAAGACATCCATCCATGGCACTTTCAGAAACCCAAGTTGCAATGCAACCACTACTTGGGCCGTGGATAGTACTATGCTACTGTGAGCACTGGTACCTGATGCAGGGCAGATAATCACAAGGCGACACAGCTTTCGGTGTTCCCATCCTGACGGCTGACGTGGTAGCTAGGCCACGTAGGCGTGATCCGGACGCTGATCAGATTCTCAAACAATATATAAAGGAACGGGTTCATGGTATCTAGACGGGGTTGAAATTAATCCAAGGTGTTCCTTTCTGGGCTCTGTAGGAGTACGTCTCAATGCCGCCTCCTCCTCGTGCGATGTCCAAGCCATTTTTTATTTCCCGAAATATAAAGGTAATCCGTGCTCTGTTTGGTTTGGTTTTGTCCTCCCCAAAAAGTGTGTCTTCGAGTTCAGTAGTGCGTCATGTTCATCGACAGCAATTTTCTAGCTACTAGTAACTGGTAGTAGTCAAGTAAAGTACTAGCAGAGAGGTAGGTGCTTGAGCGGCCACTGAACAAGTGAATATAGATGGCAACATGCCAATATATGCAATGGCCTGTGGCTGGCGCACCTCTCGGCACTGCAATACGCTGTGCCGCCGTTCGTTTTCTAAAGAGAAACCGCTCGCGCTTAGCAGCACACACGTGTCGCCTGTGAATAGCTTTATTACCTGCAACTTTGGCAGCATTGCAACAAGCACTGCAGTATCAGGGTGATCTCTTGTGTGGCTCTTTAACTTTACCTTTTCTTACTTTTTCTAAAGAAGCTTCATATAGAAAAAAGACTTGGATTTTGAGGTGCACAACGAAGGCCGAGAAAGGCTGAAATACCATAGTTCGCATACGCTACCAGAAGAGTCCACTAACAGCCCACTGTCCATCCGGAAGCATTTGGTCCATCAACAACTAGGGATCGCACGAATTTGGGGATAGTGGGAAGGAGGTCTACTTCTATTTCATAGGGAAGGTTCAAAATATTCAGATACAGCATGCCCTTCAGGCAACACACCCGATTCCTTACAGTGCCGAACGGCTTACGGCTGTGTCGGTTAGAGCACAGTGCCCACTCAGGCAATAGCCAGAGGCTGCCACTGTCTCATGTGTGGCGCTGGGAGGGTGCCAGGCTTCTTGTAGAGGCGTGATCAATTTAGGAGGTTTCTAATCCCACGCAGCCATAGCAAGCAGTAGTCAACTTCCCCAGCCTAGGAGGGTTTTAATGTTGAATTAACCACTCCAGTGGCCTCTAGGAGAATTGTTTCAATCTGGAGCCACGCATGCGTCAAAGGCATCTCCGGGTTGTACTATCTTTCGAAACATATTTATTCTTTGTAACAGGTTGAGTTTGGAGGCTTGCAATCAATTATGAAGAAACAATTCTAACCTCCAATATCCTCTCAGTTAAGCTCTAAGTAAATATAACATTCCAACTTATCCCCCAAATATCCTAATACCCACCATCCATTACAAAAATTTGGTATCTAGAGTCCATAGATCCTCTTCCAAATATATGAGGCCCAAACACTTGAAGAACCGATTCTTTACCACGCAAAAAAAACATCTTCGATCCGGATCAGTCCTTCCTATGAAACCCGTCCTCCGGTCACCGATCCATTCCCCACCAGAAATTTGAACTCATGTCTATGCTTCAGTATCCATTGAGTGTCCGCCACCGCATTCTGGCCACCACCCCTCGATGGATTTTCCTTGTTGAATCACCACAACAATCGAAGCTGCGCCGCAGATTCTGTCACAAGACTATAAGGTTTTCCCGCATTATGATGGTCAAGGACCCCCACAGACCTCAATGGCTGATGCTTAAATCATGCTTCATTCCATTCTTAAATGTGCATCATGGAGGAAGAACCTATCCGGATGGCTCCAATTGTCATCTAGAAGATGGCGTTTCGTGACGTGGTTCCTCCAAGTCCAGTGATGAGGGCAAAGCCCCATCAAACAAAGCGTCGCTTCACCAAGATGCTACACTATAGTTCGTGATAGAACAAACGCCTCCATCAAGGACCCGCAGGATGAGAAGCATACAAAACATGGTTACCCGCCGCAATATACTACCCACCCGCCCTCTCTTATTGATGGATGGAAAACATAGTACTAAACTCGAAGAGGGTATAGACCGTTTTCAGTAGTGCTTTTGGGTTATTCGTTGTGATGTTCAACCGCTTGGTGTTAACCCCTGGAAAGAAGTACCATTAGGAAGTGGAACTCCATGCGATCATAAAGTTCGGTTTTGTGCGGCCTGGATAGTGAGGGTGCCTGACTTGGTTTCATGTGCATCTTGTGGGGAGAAGCAACCTTGGCTGGTCTCTAGGGTCGTCCCATATCTCACATATAGTGGAGCATACCAAAGAAAGACCATATTAACTTGCAAGGCACTTTTTTCTGATATTTACAATGTACACGTTGCGCAAGTGGCACTAAATGTAGCAATGGCAAAATTTCATAATAAGGTTTGAACATGTATATATTGAGATAATAGTCCTACCTATGAAGCCATGAGTTATGGTGTTGCTCCTCAAGACCATGGAAATCCTGCAAGACATCAAGGGTGGTTCCAACTTTACCAAGAACAGCAAAGCCGGTCGTCTCATCAAGTTGGGGGCAGGCTAATAGAACAAAAAATCCGCCTGCTACAAATATCCTTTTTTCAGCATCCACGTAGGAAAATAAGCTGTTGGGTTCTTTCCTTGGGATCCATTGGAGGACATGAGGACATAGCATGTCATCAAATTTATATTTTAGTTTCAAATTTATTTCCAATTTTAATCTTCAATAACAAAGGTTGGTTCAAGAAGATGTAAAAGGCTTAACCCTCATCCAATAGGTCATATGTCAACTATTCAATATCGGGTGATGTTGGGTTTCCTCTTGGCGGGGAGATGTCATGTGGTAGGCTTCCCATTGTCAACATTTAAACTGTCTCATTTTTTTAGGGGGAGGGTGCATGTGCATGCATTAAGAGGCGTGATCAATTTAGGAGGTTTCTAATCTTAGGCACATGCAATGGCAAGAGTAGTCAAAGCCTAGCCTAGGAGAGTTTCAATGTCTAACCCACTCCTAGCCTCTAGGGAGTTTCAATCTTCAGGCCATCCCCACCCCCGAGAGGCATCTCCGGGTTGCAAGTGGGCAAAGGAGCCTATTTATTCTTTGTACCGCATTGAGTTTGGAGGCAAGCAATCAATTATGAAGAAACAATTCTAACCCCCTCAATCTCTCAAGCTCGGGCAAAGCATAAGGCCTAGTTCCCCCCCAAATATCCCTAATACCCATCATCCATTACATCCCTCAGTGTGGATGGCGCTGGACGCAGGGTCCAGTGCTACGCGTGGGAGGGGCGGCCGATGAAGTTGAAGCGGGCGCTGATATGGCCAGCAGCTCGCCCTCCTCCGTGTCGCGGCGCATAGAGTCTTGCAGATTTCCGCCTCGGCGTTCGTTGCTCCAGACCTGTACTCCACAGAGAAGTCAAAGCCCAACACATCCACGTCCCACGTTTTGGAGGCGAGCTTATGCGACTCATGGGGACGAAGCTGCTCATGTCCTCAGCGTTCCACCTATGAAAGACGGAGGGGGGCCATTGTGATTTCTTCACCAGAAATTTGAACTCATGTCTATGCTTCAGTATTGGTTGATCGTGTCCTTAAATGTTTCTGGGAAGCCGTCACAAATGGAAGTGCAAGGATGGGGCACTTGTTGTTTTTTTGACATCTCGAAGCTACAGTTCAGAACTGTCATAAGACTATAAGAGTGTTCAGAACTGTCATAAGACTATAAGAGTGTTCCTTCTATTTATTTGAAGAACAAGGTTTGGACACAGATGTAGGGGCTGATGCTTAAATCATGCTCTCATTCCATTCTTAAATGCGTTTGTTCATTTTTTACAGTTTGAACCTATCCATGTGTCCAATTGTATTGATACCCTAAGTTTCCATCTTTCTCCTCACCAATCCAGTGAAGAAATCAAAGCTGCAGACAAAGGGTACTATGTCAAATGCTATAGTTCGTGATAGAACAAACTATTACATGTTGAGGACCTATATAGGATGAGAAGCATACAAAATATGGTACACATACTGAGTAATGATATATAGAACAAAGATCTTCTTGATTGATGGAAAAACAAAGTAATGGGCAATACCTGTTGCCATCTGGGTGCAACTCATAGCTTTTGTTATCCTCGCCAATAGCGTATAAGTAACCAGTTGGTGTTAACCCCTGGAAAGCATTAGTACCATTAGGTAAGTGGAAATATCAATTCGATCATAACAGTTCTGTTTTGTGCTAACTTGGATAGTGACGACACTGCCTGACTTGGTTTCATGTGCATCTTGTACGACAACTCTCTGGCCACTACATAACAATGAAAAGTGCAATTCTATCTCACATATAGTGGCACATACCAAGGAAAGACCATATTAACTTGCAAGCACTTTCTTATGATATTTACAATGTACACTTAAAATCCAAGTGTAGTAAATGTAGTTCAGGGCAAAATTTCATAATAAGGTCCAATGAACATGTATATATTGAGATAATAGTCCATACCTATGATGCCATGAGTTATAGTATTGCTCCTCAAGAGCCTGAAATCCTGCAGCGGAATTTAAGGGTGTTAAGTACACAACTTTACCAACAACAACAAAGCCTTTTAGTCCCAAGCAAGTTGGGGCAGGCTAGAGTTGAACAAAAAAATACAGCCAAGTTTAAAACATGTTTTGTCAGCATCTAAATCAGTTATAGGAAAATAATCACTCTCTACAGCAAAACAAAATTATCAATGAATCCATTGTCAGGAAAGGAACCAACTCTGCATATACATCAACAGCCACGGTTCTGATGAGCATGTGGTCATGTACTGCAAAAATGGGGAAATGAAACCCAAAGTACCTTGGTTCAAGAAGATCTCGAAAAGAGTTTAGAATTTATTGAAGAAGTATGCCAGTATGTCTTCTCGTTTCAATATGGGTGATGTAGGGTTTGCCTCTTGAAGCGCAGTATTCAAGCATGTGGTAGGCTTCTCATTGTCAATATTTAAACCCACACCTGATTAAGATCAAAGGAATCCCATCCTTGTCAAAAAAAAAAAAAAAAGCTTAAATGTTTAGAATCAGCAAAATTGGAAATGGATGTTTTACCGGTACAAATATTGTAGACTTTGGGTTCATAAGATGAGGTACATAGAATGCCACCAACTTTTAATCCTTTCAGATAAAGATCATTAGGCCATTTTATCCTCACATCAAGTTCTGGTAGTCCCTGAGTTTTATCACAAAGGCAGAATGAAATGGCAACTGAGGTAGTTAGGCTAAAGAAAATAGGGGATCATAATGCAATCAATAAACAGAAAACATGACTAAACTGAATAAGCTAACCTTGGCACGGCATAGCTCCTTGAGAGATTCAGTTATAGAAAGGCAGACGACATATTGCATAAGGGGCAACTTCCGTGCATCCAGCATCTGTGATGTGAAAGAGAACATGAGACAGCCTGGTGGCGATTCCCACACATTATTTGAACGGCCTGCATGATTCATGAGCAAAGATTAAATTTGTTACCTCTCAATAGAACATACTGCATACTATAATTATGTGATTAGAAAGATCAAGAAAAAGAAAGAAAAGTTATGTATGATAATGTGTTAAACCAATGAATTTCAATTGCACAAAAAAGTAGAATCAATTAAAACAGTTATTTTGATAAAGAGGTGTCACACTACAGTCAGATTCTACTTGTTTTAACTAAGAATGGATTTTTCAAACAATTGATCTTAAAGATTACGCAGCATTCAGCAGATATTTTCATCAGTTTTATCGACAATTATCAGAAGTACAAGAATGCATCCATCTCGCCTGAAATACAACTCGAGAGCTTTGTAAATTGTAATGAAAGTTGAAAATTCATCAGGAATAAAACACTAACAACGACAAGCAAGCCCCTAATCACACGCACCTCTCCCTTTGAACTGCACGTCGGCAACGCACACAACGCCCACCGGTAGCTTTGCAAAGTTCCTGCGAGCACGAAATGACGGGAGTGTAAAAAAATATTAAACGAAAACTCCCCGGGCACGAAACTAGACATCGCACTAACCGGGCGATGAGATCCTGCGTGGAACCAATCCTGGGCGTCCAGAGCATCCACCTCCCAAACCGGCGCGCCCGGAGCGCGCTCATGTACGCGGCGTCGAAGCCCGCGCCCTCGTAGTAGAGCGCGACGGATACCTCACCGGCCGACTCGCCATCCCCTAGGGCGACGGAACCGGCAGCGGTTGCCAGCAGCTCCTGCTCCTGCGCTGACTTGCCGTACGCCACGAGCGTGGTGGCCGCTCCGGCGGCCGCGGACATGGACACGCGGGCGGATGGGCGGTGGCGGGAAGCGGACAGGTAGCGGCGGAGCGCGACGGCGGCGAGTACGGCCCCGACGGCGGCAGCGGCGCCGGCCGCGGTGGATGATGGCGGCGAGAGGCGCACAGAGACGGCATTGCTGTCGTTGTGCTTTGTTTCCTCCGTCACTTTTTTTTTCAAGGGTAAGTGGGCTGTGGAGCCCGACTCGGAGTACGGCACGGGCTTGATACTTGTGGGCTGGGAGAGTAGGCTCCAATGCTGCAGATATTGGGCTGGATTGGGTCCGTTAGTTCAAAGTCGTGATGGAGTAGAGTTCTTTTGTGACAGGGAAAATACGTTCCTTTTTTTTTTTTTAAAAAAACAAGCTAGGATAATGAACTCGGAAGGATATAAATTGTAATCATTCTAAGATTCTTGAAGAGTCAAAGTATTTTAAGTTTGACTAAAATTATAGAGAAAACTATATATATTTTTAACATCAAATAGATATATATTATGAAAATTAATTGATGAAAAATCTAATGGTATTTAATTGACATCATGAATGTTATTATCTTCTCATATAAATTTGGGAAAACTTAAAAACTTTGACTCTCAAAATTCTTGGAATGACATACAATTTGGGGATATAAAAAGCAATCGGTTGGTATTATCACATATCCATACATTTCCTTTTGCTGTCAACAGTTGCATAGAAGAGGCGCACAAAATCAATCGAACCTGAAATTTCAGGTATCAGAAATATTGTTATATCACATTTAGAAACCTGAATTACATTTTTTTTTAAAAAAATAATGAAAGATAAACATCTGGCTTCATCCCACAGGAGGGAATCACAGAAACCTGAATAGATCCGAAATTTTTGGATAATCTGAATCTCGACCCCCACCCCACCTCTATTTCTTTTCTCTAAATAAAACACAATAACCTGAACGACATTTTTGTTGAGCGTCTCTGCCGGAATCTGAAACATCTTGAGTGTGGACATATTTTGCGTCTTGCAGACTTCCTTTTCAGTTTACCTACTACGCACTCAATTCTGTTGGGTCACCTACGCACTCAATTTAGTCGAGTTCAGTGTCAGGGGCTGAATATTCTCAGCGCAGAACCGCTCAAATGCTCCTCCAAATCATGTGATGTGTATGAATGAAATATGATGCCCCAGGCTCATTTCTAGCACTGATGATGATGACACCTGTTCAAACTTGTCAACCGGCCGGGGGACTCGGCCGGCGTGGATGAGGCAATGATCCAGTCCCCACTCCACACCGTCTCTGTCAGCAAGAGCCGCGGAGGTCCGCATTGAAGGTGGTGGCAGAGACCCTGACGTGATGGCACCCGCTGCCCGCTACCCTCTCGTACGTGTTCCATTCCATCCGGCAAGGTGCATGCAGCCGCCGCCGCGCCGTCTCCCAAACGAGACGCAGGAGCTATAGCTCTACTGCTAGGTCTCTAGTAGCTGCTAACCACCATTGACAACTCTCTCTTTCATGCTCCATGACCGGGTTGTCAAGTGGCGAGCGCGCGGGCCCTGTGACCGGGTCACCACTCACCAGCAGGGCGTGCCGCTGCGCTTGCGGTTTTGTTATGTTGCCTGTTGCCGCACGAATGAAACCAGCCGGAATGACCTTGCGATGGATCGATCTTCTGGCCAGTGCAGACCGAGCATACGAATCCGGCGTATAGGCTCTGTTACACTTACACATGCCTGCGTGCTGCCCGGCCATTAAGCTAAGAGGCCTGGCCGGTTAGCCTCCAACCAGAGTTTCGTCCAATTCCGGGCCTTTTCGAGCGAACGTTTTCCACAGGGCGAGGTCATTCGGTCCGGTGAGCTGACTGAGACGCGCGCGCCTTCGTTCTGGGTGGGTTTCCGGGACAAACCCCGTGCACACTCCCAACTCGAGAGTCCTCACTCCTCTGGAACTGGCATTGATCGATCGATGTGCACACCGTTCTAATCCACCTCTGAAGAAAGCCGTGGTTGCAGAGTGATGACACGACACGACACGCGATCGATTGATCCATAAGCATATACCGCATACACGTTCAAAGCTATGCTGCAATTTTAAATTAATCCTGCGTGTTATGTATGCGTAACATGGCGCTGGTTTTCGCTTGGTTGGACCTTAGCGGCTTTTGCCGGTGACGGTGGCTTACTTTATTCGTTTACTCGTTATTACCCAAGGACCGGAGTCAAATATAACAGTATCTCTCGTAACGGAACTGATGTGCCATATACTGTATTTTTTCTCTCGAAGGATAGTGAACGTTTTGGCATGTAATGAGTCAAAATCTCCCAATTCTTTTTAATCATCTTCGCATGTCTTTTTAGTGTTTCAGGCTTTCAGCCGATGCCTAGTGTGTATAACCAGGTAAGTACGTCGCTTTCATGTTTTCCAAATGCTGCAAGGGACCTGGGCTCACTTTGCAATAAACAAGGATAGTCCTTGCTAGAAGCTGCCGCAGTGCTAGAATATTTTTCTTCTAGACTAGAAATGTATTATTGTAGATACAAATAGGTAAATAAATAAATGAAATAGTACTAGACAACATAGAGACAGCGAACGTTGGTCTCATCAATCTGGCCGATGGATAAGGCCTAATCGAGTGTTGGTGGTGTTTCCTTGCGAAATACGATGGGTCGACTCTTTGTGAGAGCGAATTCATGAGAGTTAAGAGAAAATCTCACGTTAAAATATAGGTCTAAGGTCTGTCTTTGGCTCTAATCATTTTAATATGGGTTATGGTGCCACTATATGAGTGGGGGCAGAAGTAGCCTTTTCTCGGCGATCAAGATGTCCCATAAAAACAAGACACCACGACCAAATCCTTGTTCGATGTGGGTGCGTTGGCATCTACTAGCAAGGCACTGTGGCACGTGTCAAGAGGTCGGTAGCCTAGTAACCTTGTCGTCGTTGTCGATGTTTGTTTTCTCGAATTACCGTAAAAGTTTGTGCATCTTTTTGTATTAAGAGCCAAAAACTAGTGAAGTTTACAATGACATGTCATAAATGGCGCCCTAGGGAGGGAATGGAGTTGTACAATTAGTTTAGCCCTCCCTAGAAGAAGGAGATCGAACGCTATTACTCGCTAGCCATACTACCTAGCCGTCAGCGGCGATCAAACCTTGATGGTTTGCGTGGCGCCTAGGCCCCTCCGAAGCATGGTCTCTCACGAGCCTCTTTTATGTGAAGGGTTGGGGTCGTTGCCGATGTCATGTAATTGATAGAAGCGGGCGGCAAAGGCGGGATTCATGTTTAGACCCTAATGTCCTCCGGGCTTCTGAAAGGATGCCTAGAGCGGTGGTTGGCAATGGTGGCGGAGTCCTTGGGTGATGAGGCAATTCGGTGGCGCCATCGTTGTTGAGGCAATGGAGGGCAACCCAGTGGGCAGGATCGGGATCAATGGCGGGCAAGGTTAACCAAGAGCGCAAGATTAGAGAGGAGGATATGTTTTGTTGCACGGTGATCGAGTACTACACTACTATAGCAAAGGAAATGTCATGACCCAAAGAGAGATCGCCGGAATAGGGCCCAACAAGGGGGGGGCAAACCGCCGCCGCCTAGGGCCCAAGGCCACAGGAGCCAAGCGCCTCCTCCCGGCCCGGTCGCCGCCATCGTCCCGTAAAACGCGCCCACGTCGGTTGTTTCGCAATTAAGTAAGGAATATTTAAGGAATAAAGATAGGAATAAAATAGGAATAAATAGGTTGCTTGTAAAAAGAGGAATTCCAATCTATAAGGAAACCTCTAGATCTATCTTAGCATGCAAGTCTCCCTCGACTATAAATACAAGGAGCATGTAGTGAGTTGAATCTTAAGAAGAAATAAATTAAAGGTAACTCCCAACAACTCTCGCCTCTAGGGCTCTCTCTCTCCCCTTTCCTCGCCGCACGCTCCACCACCGCCGCAGATCGCCACAGAAGATCGCCATCAAGTCGCTGGCGGCCATCGCCGCGCTACGCCCCCACGCTGCCGACGCTAATGCCAATCGGCTACACCATGCCGCCTCCTCGCCATCCTCATCATCGACGATCAGCAATCGTGTGTCATCTCGGCCCACCGGCCGAACTGACAACCGGTATCCGAGACCGTGACGATTCCCACCACCGACGCAGGCTTCCGACCACCAACAACGCCAAGATCCGATGGCCAACCACAAGTACGCCGAGCCGCAGATGGAAATTCGCGAGCTTGCTGATTCCATGAAGGAAATCCAGGCCACCATCACCGCTGGCTCGATGTGATCACCGGGCCTGACGACGACAATCCACGACACGGCCACGCGCGCCGCCAACATCGCCGCCGCCGCCATGCCCGCTCCGACATCAACAAAGATCATCGATAACTACATCGCAGCCATGGAAGCAAAAGCCATGGAGGCAACTTCAGCCTCATCATCGATAAGTACACCAACCCCGCACGCGACGCCGCCTCCGACCGCCATCCCCGCCACCGCCGCCCTCGCCATGGGCGCCACCGGCGACGTCGCTTCTCACAGCGCCGTTTCACGCCACCCCCTCCAAGATCATCGACAATGCAAAGCAACGAGCACGCCTACCCTGTTGATGCTGAGCTGCTGCGACCCCGTCGATCAAATGGGGAGGCTACCACAGGCGTCCACCGCCGCCGACGAAAAGCCTACCCAACCAGGGGCCAACGCCTCGCGCTACTACAATGGAACGTATAAGTTTCCTCACTACCAACATCATATTTGACATTAGGAACATCCGGTGCCAACAAGGACGACTCCAACGACGTCCGCCGACGCCGCGACCGATATGTCGCCAATTCAACCCCGGCGTCCACGACATCACGGACAACAACGGCGACATGACCAACAACGCCAACAACTTCGCCGACCGGGACATCACACGCTCCACGTCACCAGGCAAGTCCATCCCATTCAATAAGGACTTCTACCTCTATCACCCATGCTCCATCGATATCGCCGACGCCGTCAACCAAGACGTCTTCGACTCGCATCATCGGCGAGAACAACGACACCCCTCGGCGTCCAACGACATCCCGACATCGCCATTAACGCCGCTAGCCACAATGCTTGCGGCATCGATGACATCGACAGCGACAAAGGACGCTACCATGGGTGCCATGAAACGGCAACGGCGCCCTCAAAGGATGCCAACGCCAATGGACGTTCCCCCGATGTCGACTCACGCCTTCACCATGCCTACCATCGACGACAACTACAAGGGCATCAACCACGACGTTTGTTCACACATGGGCGCCACGCGGCGATGAGAACACCGACGCCCCAGCGCCACCAAGGAGACGGTCGTCACTTGCCGACCTTCGCCGACGATCTACTACACATTTGGACATTCTACGACATCGACAATGGTGGAAAACACCATCAATCGCCGCAGGCTCGGAAAGGCGACATCATCGAGCATTCACGCAGCGTAACATCGTACACAAATCCAACCGGACGACAACGGCACTCCTCTTTCTTTGACTCCTCCGCATCACCAAGGCGCCACGGAGAACGGAGACAACATACCATGGTGCCCCACTCGGTTTTGGGGCGTCCTTCAACAACGACACCAACAACCATCGCGACGTTGACTACGCAAACTTTGGGCCGGGGAAGACCTCGAGCCATACCCGATTTGGCTCCTTATGTTCCTCAACAACATCTACGCCCAGTACGACCACGCCAACAAGCCGCGGCTGCAATACACCAGAGGCACCCTACATAGAGAAAACGCGATCCACCTCCGCTCAAGACTTCGACGCTTCCATCTTCGACAAGCCTCGACTTGTGAGCTTCACCGACGACGACAAAGAGGTAACATACCACCCACATCAACCTCCTTTACCTGATGGCCCCGTCTTTGGAGGCTCTCATCCTTCATCACATGGCAACACGAATTGGCGACAACCTACGCCGCGTATCGCTGGAACCATCAAGCTCCAACCAGGAGCAACGCCCGGCTTGATGCGCCAATGGAGATCGTCTTCCTCGGCAAACATCGCTACTACCGCCACGGCCTTATCCAAGGTACTACGGGGGTGTTCTTTGCCGGAAAGGTCGGCGTCTCCATCTTCGCCTCCCGGCACACCAACAACGACAACAGTCGCGAGCGGCGAAAGTAGCGTCCTGTATTTGCCAGTGAGGGGGAGAAATGTCATGACCCAAAAAGAGATCGCCGGAATAGGGCCCAACAAGGGGGGCAACCGCCGCGCCTAGGGCCCAAGGTCAGCGGCCTCCCGGCTCTGGCCGCCGCCATCGTCCCCGTAAACGCGCCCGCGTCGGTTGCCGCGCAATTAAGTAAAGAATATTTAAGGAATAAAGATAGGAATAAAATAGGGAATAAATAGGTTGCTTGTAAAAGAGGAATTCCAATCTATAAGGAAACTCTAGATCTATCTTAAGATGCAGTCTCCCTCGGATTATAAATTAGGGTGTGTAGTCGGTAAAATAATCTAAGAAATAAATTAAAGGGGTAACTCCCACTCAGCTTCCGCCTAGACTCTCTCTCTCTCTCCCCTCGCCCGGCACCTCCCACCTGCCACCACGCACGCCGCGGCACCGCCCATCAGCGCCGCTGGCGGCCATCGCCGCACGCCGCCCCACGCCCGGCCGACGCCGCCGCCGTCACCGGCGCGACCACGCCAAACGCCCATGCCCGCCGGCCTCCCGCCATCCTCATCCTCGACGATCCCGACAATCGGTGTCGATTCCATTTTGTCGAGTAGTCGGCGGAGAAATTAAAA